>PVIR01009993.1:6935-51476 GCA_004026965.1 Petromus typicus
AAAAAAAAAAAAAAAAAAAAAAAAAAAAAAAAAAAAAAAAAAAAAAAAAAAAAAAAAAAACACGCAAAGGGAAGCCCATTAGGATCACAGCAGACTTTTCAACGCAAATGCTGGAGTGAAGTGTTTCAAGCCTTGAATGAAAATAACTTCCAACCTAGATTGATGTATCCAGCAAAACTATCTTTCAAAATCAATAGGGCAATAAGATACTTCCATAACAAAGAACACCTGAAAAACTTCACAAAACAAAACCTGCATTCCAAAACATTCTGAATAATGTTTTGGAAAGAAACAAGAAAGGTCACAAACCCATGAGTTCCAGCAAAGTGAACTCACTGGATAAGGCAAGAAACTGAATGGAAAGAGGAAAAGCAAACAACAAAAGAGCCAAGAACAAAAAAACACCATGACAGGTATAAATCAGGCCATATCAGCTATAACCATTAATGCCAATGGCCTCAATATGCCAACTAAAAGACACAGGTTGTCAGAACGGATTAAGAAACAAGACCTTACAATATGCTGCATACAATAAAAACATCTACTTCAAAAAAAAAAAAAGCTATAGACTGAAAGTAAAAGGATGAAGAACAATTCTCCATGCAACAGGAAACTGCAAAAAAATAAATAAAAAAGCACAAGAGGCTATCTTATTTGCAGACAAAATAAATTTCAAACCAAAATTGATTAAGAGAGATGAAGAAGGACACTACATCCTTATACAGGGAACAGTCCAAGGGAAAGAGATGACATTCATAAATATATATGCACCAGGCTCCAGTGCACCCAACTATATAAAAAAATTATTAATGGAGGCAAAAAGCCAGATAAACATAGGGGACTTTAATACTCCACTGTCACAACTAGACAGATCAACTGGTTAAAAAATTAATAATGAAATAATTGAACTGAAATTAATAGAACTTAATAGATAACTATAGAATATTTCACCCAACAAAGTCAAAATATACATTTTTCTCAGCTGTCCATGGATCATTCTCCAAAACAGACTACATGCTAGTACATAAAACATGTTTAAGTAAATGCAAAGGAATTGAAGTTATCCCCTGCATTCTGTCAGACCATAGTACCTTGAAATTGGAGCTAAATAACAAAAGAAACTCCAAGATCCTCACAAACACACAAAAATTGAATAACATTCTGTTGAACAACCAATGAGTCACAGAAGAAATTAAAAAGTTTTTACAATTAAACAATAACCCCAGTACAACTTACAGGAATTTATGGGACACAGTGAAAACAGTTCTATGAGGGAAATTCTTAACAGTGAATGCCTACACCAAGAAAACAAAGCAAGTTCAAATAAACAATCTAATGCTGAACCTCAAGCAACTAGAAAAAGAGGAGCTAGACAAACCCAGAGCTTGTACCAGAGAGGAAATTATAAAGATCAGAGCAAAAATCAACGCAATGAAGACAAAGAAAGTGATACAGAAAATCAATTAATTGAAGAGTTGGTTCTTCGAAAGAATAAACAAAACTGACAGACCCCTAGCCAACCTTACCAAACAAAGGAAGGAAAAGACTCAAATCCACGCTAATAGGAATTAAAAGGAAAGTCACCATAGATCCAGCAAAAATCCAGAGGATAATAAACACCTACTTTGAAAATCTTTACTCCAGTAAGATGGAAATTGGAGAAAAAATGATAGATTCCTAGAAACATATGAACTTCCAAAGTTGAATGAAGAAGATATAGAAATGTTAAACATCCCAATATTATTCTGTAAAATTGAAAATGTAATTTTAAAAAAACACTGATAAAGAAAAGTCCTAGTCCTGATGGCTTTACTATTGAATTCTATGAAACTTTTAAAGAAAAGTTAACTCCTCTACTTCACAAATTCTTTAATGAAATCAAAAGGGAATCAGTGCTCCCAAATTCATTCATGGAAACAACCATTACATTGATTCCAAAAGGAAAGAAAGACCCAACTAGAAAAGAGGACTATGGGCCAATCTCCCTAAAGAACACTGATGCAAAAATCCTCAGTAAGATAGTCAATCTCCCTAAAAAACACTGATGCAAAAATCCTCAGAATACAGAGAATCATCAAGAATATCATATACCCTTACCAAGTTGGATTCATCCCAGGGAAGCAAGCATGGCTCAATATATGTAAACAAATAAACATAATACACTACATAAACAGACTCAAGGACAAAAACCATGTGGTCATCTCAGTAGATGCAGAAAAAGTATTTGACAAAGTCTAACACCCATTCATGATTGGGTGGAATAGAGGGACTTTATCTCAATCTAATAAAAGCTATATACAAGAAGCCAACAGCCTGCATCATACTAAATGACCATCATACTAAATGGTCAAAAATTAGAACCTTTCACACTAAGATCAAGAACAAGACAATGACATCCACTTTCATCACCCCTGTTAAATATAGTGCTAGAAACATTACCACAGCAATTACACAAAAGAAAGAAATTAAAGGAATGAAGATAGGAAAGGAAGAAGTAAAACTGTCATTATGTGTTGATGACATGATACTCTACATAGAAGATCCTAAAAATTCAACCAAAAGTCTGCTGGATTTAATCACCAAATTTAGTAGCATAGCTGGATACAAGGTCATTGCTCAAAAATCAATAGTCTTGGTATACACAAACAACAGACTCACTGAGAGAGAAATTGGAAAGTCAAGCCCTTTCACAATAGCATCCAAAAAAATGAAGTATCTAGGAATCAATCTAACAAAAGAAGTGGAAAACCTCTACTCTGAAAACTACAGTACTCTGAAAAAAGAGATAGAAGAAGATATCAGAAAATGGAAAGACATACCTTGTTCCTGGGTAGGAAGAACAAATATCATCAATATGGCTATACTCCCACAACTACTATGTGGATTCAACACAATCCCAACTGAAATCCCAACAACATATTTCACAGATTTAGAGAAAATAATCCAAAAATTCATCTGGAAGCACAGAAGACCTAAGATACCAAAAGCAATTCTAGGTAACAAGGACATGGCAGGAGGTATCATGATTCCCAACATGAAATATACTACAAAGCCACTGTGATAAAGACTGCATGGTACTGGAAAAGTAACAGACCCAAGGATCAGTGGAATAGATTAAAAGATCCAGAAACAACCCCAGATACACTAAGCCACCTCATATTTGACAAAGGAATCAAATATACTCAATGGAGAAAGATAGCCTCTTTAACAAATCATGCTGAAAAAACTGGGCTCTAACCTGTCAAAGGCTAAAGGTAGACCTATCTTTTTCACTGTGTACCAAACTAAAATCAAAGTGAATTAGAGACCTAAATATTAAAACAGAAACACTATACTTACTGAAAAACAGGTTAGGCAAACTTTTGGAGACATTGGCTTAGGGAAAGACTTTATGAACAAAACTCTATAGCATGAGAATTAGCAAAAGGGATCAACAAATGGGACCTCATCCTATTAAAAAGCTTCTGTACAGAAAAAGAAACCACTGGCACAGCGGACACCCAACAATATGGGAAAATAGTTTTACTAGCTGTTCCACAGATAAAGAGGTACTATCTAGAATATATAAAGAGCTTTAAAAACTCAGCCCATCCAAATTAAAAAACCCAGTTCAAAAATGAGCATCTGAAATGAATAGATACTTTTCAGAGGAAGAAGTAAAAACAGCTAAGAAGCACATGAAGAAATGCTCAACACACTAGTCATTCAAGAGATGCAGATGAAAATAACACTGAGATTCCATCTCATTCCACAAAGAATAGCTGCTCTCTTGAAAACAGCTAGCAACAAATGCTGGTGAGACTGCAGGGAGAATGGAACCCTTCTCCACTGCTGGTAGGAATGTAGACTGGTACAACCACTATGGAGATCAGAATGGAGATTCCTCAAAAAAACTAGGATTAGAGGTCCCATCTGACCCTGCTATTCCCTTGCTAGGGATATACATGAAAAAATTAAAAGATTCATATCACAGTAATATATGTGCATCCATATTTATAGCAGCTCAGTTTGTGATAGCTGAATCTTGGAAACAAACCTAAATGTCTATCAACTAGAAACTGGGTAAGGAAGATGTGATTTTTCTATAGAATGGAGTATTACTCTGCCATAAAGAATGACAGGTTTGAGTCATTCATACTCAAATGGAGGTACCTTCAGGACATACTCATAATTGAAATATATAGGTCACAGATGTGTAAACACCATATCTTTTCCTGATGTAAGAAACTGAAAATGTAAGTGAGTTCTAAAATGTATGTTAGATAAATGAGCTCATAAATGCGTGTTATATGCAATTTAAACTATTCCAAGGGAAATAGGGTAGAGGTAAGTAATGAAGAAAAAATTTTGATGTAATAAAAAAAACGGAAACAAAGCTTATGTATAGAGGGGATGGGGGTTGTGGTGGGTAGGGGAATGGGGAAAAAATGAGAATATTCATGTCATTGAGAACTTCATGTCATATACTGGCACAAATTGTCAATGTTGAATGTGATCACAATATGTATATATAATGTACCTATTTCACAAAAAAGAAAAAGAAAAATTTACCAGAGCTCACACTTTTGGAGAATTAAGAAAGGTTTATAATACACACAAGAACAGACTGAGTGATACTAAGAAGCTTACAGTTTTCTAGGGGAAATGGAAAATTCGCATGAACAATTATAAATTAGAATAAGAAGCAAATTTTGATAAATGAAAGACAGTGGATTAGGATCTGGTGAAAAAAATCAACATTTACTTTTTTATTCTGATCAGAGAGAAAATACTTTAATTTCAATTGATATTCTGGTTCCTCTGATCAAAAACAGGATGATATGGCTATCATTAGCACATGGTTTTACTTATATATTTCACATATATGTGAACTATTTCATATGACCTCAATTTGTAAGATTTTACTATATTTGTTGTGTGATAAACACATACTTCTCACACTCAGATGTATGTATGTATAGATAGATAGATAGATAGATAGATAGATAGATAGATAGATAGAATAGCAACCTTATTAGAATGCTTGCATAAAGTATATCTTAAAACATGAATAGTTTTTCATCTGACTCAGTTTTAAATTGTGCTAATTTTTAATCCGACTGGTGTGTGTGTGTGTGTGTGTGTGTGTGTGCATGTGTGTGTGTGTGAAAAAAGGATTAAGTCCTTAACTATTTTTAGCTTCTAACATTGAAAAGATAAATTATTGATATTTTAAAATTTAGTTGTCTTTTATATTTTATGCCAAATAACACAAAGCAAACACAGTTCTGACCAGAAAGACAAAGAATATATTCTCTTATGTATATCACTGGTATGAACTGTTTGAAGAAACTAAAATTTATCAATAGGACTAAAGCCTGCTTCATTATGTAATTTTATGTAAAATCATTAATATTTTATGAACACTTAGTTAAATGAAATCTAACAATATTAATAGGGATATAGAAAGCTCTACCCACTTTGCTACCGACTAAGGACCAATAAAAGGGGAGTGAAGGAGAAGGTACAAGAGGAGGAGCTAGAGGAAAATAAAATGAAATTTCATTAAAGAGAACCATTTTGTAAGTTAGCAAGTACTCTTTGAACTTCAGAACACAAATTCTTTGCTTCCACTAACGTCTCATCTTTTTTTCTAGCCTTCTCCATTAGAAAAGAAAAAAAAAAGGTGATATATGAGTAATTGTGACTGTGGCTATGTATAGCATAAAAAAGCTTGTGATAAATTATTCAGATAAATTACTCAGAATTGATTATATCTAGTCTGTTTACACGTATAGCTTCACATAATTAATGAAATGAATATATATTTTCTAAACTAATTTCTTAGGGAACAAATAAAAAGATCTTGGAACATTTTAAAGCCATTTACTATTTCAAATACTCATGTGACCATCAATGAGAAATCATTTTTAACCTTTAAGAATATTTAATAATTTTATATATCTCAATAATACAGTATGCTATAATTTGGATAAAATCAACTTTATTTTTATTTCTTATATTGTTCACACAAGACAACTGTTCTACCACCACGCCATATTTTCAACCCCTTAAAAACTAAGCCAAAAAAGGATAGGGATTTAATTCAAGTGGTACCATGCCTACTTTGCAAGCACAAGGACCTGATCCCCAGTATCCGCCCCCCAAAAAATAAAAACAAATAGGAAAGAAAAATTGAACCAAAATGTTTCAAATTTTCCAATAACCTGCTCCATTCATTAAACCTAAAAAATGTAACAGAATAATTTGGAAAACTCTCTCATGTATGCCTTTTCAAAAATCACAATTTTCATCTTATACAAAGTGAACTACTGAATATTCACATAGCAGACTAAAAATATGTATAGAACACTAAATTGTTAGATACTAAGTGTTCTGTGTCTTAAATCACCAAATATGAGGGAGTTTTCTGTATAGATTGTTATAATCACATCTCTACCTATTCAAATCTTTAACTGTGTCTTAAATGGTCTTTGTAAATATTGACACTAATGTTCTGTTCATTTTAATTCCTTTCTGCCCAGAGAATTTTCCATATTTCTAAGTTCTCCATCTCATCTAATATCAACCTTCTTATCTTTTTTCTCTAGGTAATAATTTAAAAAAAGATTTTTTTTTTTACTTCTTACCTTGAAAATCCTAGAAAATATATTGAGTTTAAATTATTTTTAAAAACATGAAAGGGAAATCTGTAATTCTCAGAATGAAGAAAAATAAGCCAATGATTACCATGATCTGACTCAGCTCTTACCTCACTCAAGGAGTCAGATGAGCAGTTAGCCCCACGCTACACCACCTCTTTTGAAAACATAAATGGGAACACGAATTTATTTACTATTAAAAAATTCCATCAGCTTTATTTTATAATAGGAATAAACTATTCACAGTTCTCTGAGAAGTGACTCAGACCCATAACTCATGGCTGCCTATTCACTACAGACTCAGGCTTCCTGAGCTCCCAAGTCCCATTTTCTCTTTCCGTAGCAAAATTCCCCAAATGTTCCAGTCAACTGGGCTTTTCTTCCCTCTACAGACAGGGTGGGAAAAAGTCTACTTCAGGGTTGAAAATAAGTATCTCATAGGACCAAAGCAAGAACCCAACCAGGTCTTAAGGAAGATTTATAAATAAAACTAAGAAAATTTAAAGTTTATCAGAATAATTTCTTCATTAATCTCTTTCTCTGCTTCTCTCCTTTCATTGTGGATATGACTAAATCACACTCCCAATTTTATATGCCACATTTCTTGTGTGTATTCCTACTTCTTCACTGTCTCAATATTACCTGCTCAATATTGTGATTATTTATTTGGTAGAGTATGAGAATCTTTTCTTTTCTTGGCTACATTATAAACTCAAGAAAGAAACAAATATATCTAAAGCAATCAGAAAAACTACTATGTGATTTGCAATTGAATTATGGCACACAAATATTGTTTGTATGTATAATAAGATGAGGCATGAGGATAGTCCAGGTGGACTAAATCTTAATAACAGAATTCAACTACTTAGGTTATAATTCTGTTGTATTAGCTAATGGAGGTCCAGAGATGTAGATAAAAGAATACCAAATAAAATACAGAAATTAAATACTTCAGATATTATTTACTCCCACACTACACAATAAATGGAATTGTAAATTAGTAAACATCTGCTAATCTACCTCTTAAGAATCTATGTTTTCCTAGCACATTTGGACTTTCTGAAGCTACTTTGACCAGACCTCTTGATAGTGTCACCATTTAAAATTTCTTCTTTTCAGCGGATGACAACTTTGCTCCCAGAATTTCTCTGGACCTGGTTATTCTGCACATTCAAGAAGGAATATCCTTTCACAATTATTTATTAATGTAAGGTTATGTGATTGTAATGATTTTTCTACTCATAAAACGAACAGTTAGATCATGAACCATAGATCACAGCAGGAAAGACGAAAGCTCCACATCCCTTCTCTAATTTAGCACCATTAATTAAATAAATATTAAAGACTTTAAACTGCTAGGAAACACAGTATATTTGGACGATATTATTGAGAATTTGCTTTACGATTAGGATGATAAATAAAAGCTTATCCTCAAAAAATATTTCATGGTAACTTTTTTAAAAAAATTTCCATATTTATTCAGCTCCTTGCTAACAATACTTTTTTTTTTTTCCCCCAGTACCTGGGATTGAACTTGGCGGTGGTGCTTCCAAGGTAGATGAGGTATAACTTGACTAATGCCCTGGCCCTCAGAAATACCACTTTTCTTTCTTAAATGACAACATATTTTGATTATTGTCAAATATTTTTAAAGAAAACATATTTATAAAGCTGCTTTTAAATGCTGTAGAAGCTACATTTGAGTTTGTATTTTAGAAAAAAAAAAGCTATATCAAATTATTGATCAGTTTGAAGAAATGGCATATTCTGAATCATAATACTAAAGTTTGTTCCCTAATACATATGAAAATGATATTCCAGATGAGTCCTATGGCAGTAACTTAATCTTCAGTTTTCAAACAACAAAATAACAATACAAAACTATTCATCAAGCTACTTCTCTAAAATGTTCTACCAATTTTCCTTAAATATAGAAATATATTGTTTTTCTCTTTATTCTTAGATCTCTTATATTTATTCAAATTTCCATTTTAAAATCATAATTTTAATTTTCAGGACTAGTATTTTCTTGTCCTTTTCAGCTAATTATAAATGTGCTCTCAATATGTTTACTAAAGGATTAAAGTATAGAAAAATTAAATAATGTTTCTGAACATCAAATTTCTTAATCTCTGACATACAGAAAGTATAGAATTTTCTAAATTGTAGTTTTAACTTGACTTTAGTCATTTTTTTCTGGGGAGTAAATGAATAACTGAGGCTTTATACCTTGAAGAGGTATTTCTTTTATGAGATATATTTCTTTTTGAGAATGGTTCTGAGTTCATCATTAAATAATTATGCTTTATTAATTTTCCTGCTTATTATTATAAATAAAACATTTTCAGTTCTTGGGAAAGGATTTCTTCTTAATGCATGGAAATTTTTTCACCTATAGAATTATTTGAGGTTTCTTTTCTGTGTAGAAATGTTTGAAAAGGGATATTTAGATAAATTAAATGAGATTGGTATGACACAATTTTTCTTTAGCCACTTTGCACTACTTAAAAGTCTCCATCATACGTGTAATGGCTGTTCAGACTTCTCTAATTTGCAAAAGCCTGGGAGAGTCACACAGTAAATAACATTTTTCCTCAGTTTGCTTTCAAATATTCATTCAAATCAGTATGAGTATTCATACTTTGATCAGATTGTCACTTTTTCTTTCAAGTTAGATCTGGGAACATTCCAGTGAGATGACATGGCGGGGTTGGGAGGGAAAATAAATAATATACAGGATCATTTACATGAAGTTCATCCATGTGTTCCTCCACTTACATATGCAACCAAGCACTGCCAACACCTCTATGTGGCCTGCTCTGTGCTTGACCCTACAAATGCAGTTAAGAATAATTCAGGAGAGGCTGAATTCCCAAGCCAAGTAGAATCAGTGCAGAAAATCTACACAGCAGGACACAGAGCACAGGCTAACAGAGGAGTCGTAAAGAGAGAGCACAAAATCTGAAGCTTTGGACAGAGGAAGCTGAATACAAAGTTAATATGAAAACAGAGTGCTTGGCGAGAGCCAGTGAGTGGTTTGGCAGTGAAGAAGGAGCTGTAGGCAGACTTCAATCTAGAGGAAACAGGGTAGTTCATGGGAACAAACAGAAGTCCACTTGCCCTTCAGTTTGGAGTTCAGACGGGAAATGGTCAGAGATAAAGCTAGAGAAGTAAGCAGGGTGCAGATCAAGCTGGGTATTTGTCTCTGGGAGTTAACGTGGTGGGGTTTTTCACATTCATAACAAATCCATCCTGGATTTACCTCAATTGTTCATCATCTTCAGCTCAAATTGTTTTACCTAGAAGCCCAAGAGTATCTGCTCAAATCCTAAAGGTTGCACTGAGAAATGTTAAACCAGGATAAAATGTTCACAAGCCCGGCTAAGCTGCCCCTGTATAGTAGACAAGGTATCTAAGGGTTGGTTAGCAATGAAAGAGCCTCCTCAGAAATAAATCCAGAAGATTAAAAGCAAGTGTGTGCAAAGAATAATTATAATGAAGAGGCTGACCAAAGATCAGAAGGGCAAGAGCACAATGAAAGATATTTGGAAATAATATTAGTCAGTAACAAAAAATCTAGAGGTTAAAATAAGCAAAGTATATTAAAAATATAGTTTAAAAAAAGTGCCTGTCTCTTAACATGAGTTTTCCTAAAAGCATGAATTCAGATCACTTCCTTTAGTAGATTATGAATATCATTCCAAGGACTTGAAGAGAAGTAAAGGCAAAGTAAAACAAGAAAAGTAGAAAGGTCCACAGAAGGGTATGTTGCCTAGTTGACCAGAGCTATTGTTACCTGGTAATTAAGCCTGGGGAGGGGGGTTCTTTTGAGAAACATTATGAAAGGTCTCCAGAACCATTCACCGAGGAGACAAAAATGAGCTACTGATCCACCCGGTGTCTTTCCATCAGTCAGAGATAACCTCATGCATATGAACTCTTCACACATCTAACTCCCCATGCCCAGACTGTTACACACTGCTGAGCTGGGGAAGCGCCTGGACAGAGGTGAAGGGCAGACCTGTGCCAATGTCAAAGTATGTCTCCCAAAGCTAGATGAAGCCTGAATAAAACTGGCTAACTTATTGAGGTTAGATAAGAAAGGGTTTTACATTACCAGCAATACTGACAATCCATGCAGGTGGGGAGCTTCATCCAGTAGGATCTAATGACCAAACATGGACAAAACAAACCAGTGGCTTGACCCAGGCAGATGGTTACCCTGGTGCTCTCACTAAGGAAGGGCTCACCACTTATGGTATCGAAGCAGTTATGTGCCCTCTGGAGAGTTCACTATAAGATACATATTAAAACAGAGTCCAGTAGTACATCTGGTACATCTGCAAAAATAATTCTGATACAAATGAATGCCAAAAATATATACAAATAGAGAAATGTGTTCAGTAAGCCAGATCAGGAATAGTGAAGTATTGGCTTGACACAGATCTGTGGGGCTCCGCAGAAACAGCAGATAGCACAGGGAATGATAGAATGTTAACAGAGGGCTGAAGGTCAGTACAGGGAAGATGAGAATGGGAAAACAGTTGGATCAACTGCTTCACATGGCGTCTTCAGCTCTAGATGTAGGGCACTGATGATGTAAGTGAACTTTGGCTTAATGATGACATTATTGACACTGCCTCTACTTTACTTATTTCAAGAATTAAAGATAAAATTGAATACTAGAAAAGATGGAATTCCAAATTTTAAAGAAAAATTAGCCAGTGCTACAGATAAGGTTGATTTCTTCATTTGTCCCTTCAATAAAAATATAAATCACAGGCTGGGTGGTTAGCTCAGTGGTTCCGGCACCTGTCTTGCAAGCGCCAAGGACCCGGGCTTGATCCCCAGTAACCACATACCATACTGGGCGTGGAGACTCACCCCAGCAGCAACCAGTACCACATACCACAGTGCCGGGCATGTTGGCTCACGCTTGGAATCCCAGCACTTGGGAGGCAGAGGCAGGAGGATTGCTGTGATGTGAGTTTGAGGCTGAGCTCAGGGCCAGCCTGAACCACAAAGCAAGACTGTCTCAAAAAACAAAAAACAACAACAACAACCAAAAAAAAAAAAAAAAAAAAATATATATATATATATATATATATATCACTTGAAGATTACCCACAGAAAATTACAGCAAAGGAGGAGTAAGAGGGGACTCTGACAAGCTGAGGGCAGTCCTGAGTCCTTGATCTACCGCACTCATCTGTGGGCAGAACTGAGTCTTACATGATCCTGCTCAGGCCCAGAGAAAGGCGTCTAAAACTGGATCAGTGCACTGGCAGAGCTTCACAAATCAGCCTTCATGGCCTATTTGGGCTGCTGCGCTGGCTGCTGCTTGCCCACCTGGCCCACTCGCCCGCAGTCCTCACGTCTGAATGCCATGTCCTCATTGTGCCTTCATGCTAGACTGGAGTGCCAAACCCTGCCTGTCCCCTGTTCTTGGATTCTGTTACTGCCCCAGCTAGCTCTCCATGTCTTCTCTGCCAGGTCAAGTGAGCTTGTGCTGTACACCTCGCTACACCTTTGTTTCTGCTACTTACCTGGGCTGCAGACCTAGAAATTGATATTGGCTGTGATGGTAAATGTTTTGTATTTGTTTGTTTGTTTGTTTTTTTAAAGTCAAGAAACCATTTTTTTTTTATACAATGAAAAGAGGAGGAAACTAACAAGATCAAACAATGTTTTGGTGCAAAAACACTTATATAAGATGAAGAAGTCTCTGTAGGATCTTGGATAGCCTTGTAAAGATACTGTAGAATTAGATACAGAGAAAAAAATCTGGGGTACTTTTAAGAAAATCTAAATTTTGAGATATTTGGATCCTCTGAGTAACACCTGGATGGTCTATACAATTTATTTGTCAACACAGTTTTTAGATGGATAGTTCTTTTCTTAACTTCCACTTTCAGCTAATTCTAAAATTTAGAATACTTAAGTGATTACTTATGAGTTGGAGTTCTTGCCCTTTCTTCTGTATTTTGGCCATCCTTTCTTATAAAAACTACTAGAATTGACCTACTTGTCAGGGGTTCCTAATTTTTAGTTGAATTTCTTTTTATTATGCAGTTGTGATTAATTATTTTAGACATAGGTCTCTTTATATATATATATATATATATATGTGTGTGTGTGTGTGTGTGTGTGTGTGTGTGTGTGCCAAAAATTTGCCCAGTATTTTGGGTTGTCATTTTTAAAAAATCTTTATTGGTACATTATGAATATACATTATCATCGCATTCAGCATTGAGTGTTTGTACCAGAATATGACACTTGATTCTCATTTTTTCTGTTTTCCCCCCGCCCTGCAACCCCCTACCCCCTATATACACAATCTTTCTTTTTTCTTTATTATTATCACATTCATTTTCCCCTCGTTATATACCCCTATATTCTCTTCCCTTTTAAATATTTTCTACTTTACAATATTAACTATACATACTACAACTTATTTACAACTTCATTTTCTCATACCAGAGAAAAGATACGATATTTACACATCTGTGACCTTTTTATTTCACTTATGAGGATGTCCTCAAGGTACATCCATTTGAGTATGAATGACTCAATCATCATTTTTAATGGCAGAGTAATACTTCATTCTATAAAAGAACCACATCTTCTTTATCCAGTCTCAAGTTGATAGACATTTGGTCTGTTTCCAAGACTTAGCAATCACAAAATGAGCTGCTATAAACATTGGTGCACAGATGTCGCTGTGAAATGGAAATCTTTTAATTCCTTTGTGTATATACCTTGCAGAGCGATGGCAGGGTCAAATGGGACCTCCAATACTAGTTTTTGAGGAATTTCCACACTGATCTCCACAGAGGTTGTACGAATCTATATTCCCACCAGCAGCGGAGAAGGATTCTGGGTTGTCATTTTACTTTATTTGTAATATTTTTCAAAGAACAAATGCTTTTCAAAGGATAATGATCACAAAGTCCTAGGCCTATAATTTATTCTTTGTTCTTTATTTTTCCAGTTTTAGCTAGCATACTTTGACCTTTGATTTGTTTTTTGCACTTGATGTGAAGTAGACCTCGGGTATGTGAATACTGCATTGTTGCAATAACATTTGTTGAACAGCCTATGTTTCAATAAACCCTGGAAGTAATTCCCATAATATGTGCTATATTTGAGGAACACTGTACAGCTGTATAATAAATGTTCTCTTAAACTACAAAAAGACCATTCACAGTACAGCATATAGAATGCTCAATTATAGAAAATTATCAATTTCCTCTTGAAAATTATACAGATCAATTAAGCATAATATTGTATGTAACTCTATACTCAGTAAAAATCAAAGCATTCTTCATATATTAGTCCTCAATCTTTTCAAAGACATAAAAGTTGCACTTAGTCCTATCCTGAAACATATACACTATATATATGTATATATATGTGTGTGTGTGTGTATATATATATATATATATACATATATATATACATATATATATATTCATGTGCTATATATTCATGGCAGTTTGTTATCCAGCTGCCAGTTTTATTTAGGAAATATATTTAATTCTCTGGATAAGCAAAATTCTCTTGTGAAATAACTGGAATATTGTTAATGCAAAGATGACAAATGTTAAGCATGTGCAAAATTCCAATTTTTCTCTCCATTCTACTTCTTTTTGTTATTTCCAAAGAATAGTATGGGTATATTTTATAATTGAAGGAGTTGTTTTTGATGATATGACTTCCTCAACCAGCTCTATTATTATATTTTCAATCTGCTAGATTGAAAATGGATTATTTAAACTTAAATATAGTGATTGCCAAAGCCATCTGTTAGACAACTGTGACATTCATTAAAATACTTTTAAAATTTGCTACAATTTTTAGCATGTTTGGGAGATTAATTTATTTCCACATCTTGAAATCAAAGCCAGTTCAGCCCATGTATGTGATCACTGGCACCAACAAAGTGAATTTATAATATTAAAATCTAATTTTTCAATCGAATACAGTTGTGGGCAAATTGCTCAATCAAAACTGTTAAATATGCCTATTGGCTGTATTAACAACATCAAAATAGTCTTCCTATCACACAAAGTATTTTGCCACAATTTCACCAATGAAGATAAAAGAAGCTCAAAAACATTAAACACTATAATTTATCCAAGGTCACCCAGCTAGAGACTGGTGATGAACGTGGGCACGAAGTGTCTTCAGAATCCAGAAGCCTCACAGAAATGTGTTTATATTTATATGTAATCAATCTATGAAAGTATTCAAGCCGAAAAAAACGGATCCCATTTGGAAATATAGGACTAGTTGCTAAGTTCGTAACTTATTTGGCACAGCATGCTCTACAAATCTAGTTGCCATTTTAGAACAGTTAATTAATATACATAGCAGTAACAGTTTATTTCTTGAGCCAAAAATTCTAATGAGAAGAGTTCTGAACGACAGGAGAAATGCCATTTTCATCTGGGCCCAAAGTGAACAAATTTGTTATTTGTTTATCTAGAATAATCTTGATTTGTAGCTGTTGTCCAGCAGAGTCACTAACAATTTGTTCCCTTCTCTGGAAAACGTTCTGGGGTGGATAGTGCTGCAGGGAGGCTCTGGCCCCGGACGAAGACAGGTCAGGGCTGCCGCCCAGGCACAGCGTCCCCTGCAGTACGTCGGCGGCTCCTCGGATGGCGCTCAGTGCGTCATCAGTGTGTGCCTGCCTAGTCCTTCCTTCCTACGGGCTGCGACCAGGGTGAAAAATATAACCTGTGGTTGGGTTTTTTTTGTTTTGTATTGTTTTTCGGATTAAGATGTTGTATCTCCATGCGACCTCAGCCGGCGTTGGCATTGAATAAAACCTATAGTCAGGCATTGTCCTATTGCACAGTCATGTATCTAAACACAGTAAAATAATTACAGGAGACCTGCAGGATGCCATGAGCTCCTGAAGTGGTGTGAACGAAGGTATTTCCTTGAATGGAACAACAGGTATTTCATTGCGGCTCTCAATTAGTTTGAAATTAGCTTATTTCTTCAACAGAAAATGGCAAGTTGGAGGAACAGGGGAGAGAAAGGCCTCAGTTTAGAATAATTACTGTAAATGGGCATAGTATTTCAAAATGTACTTCTGAGCTGCAAGGGGTAGGACATATCTATAATCCTAGTAATTAAGAGGCTGAGGCAGGCGGATCACAAGTTTGAGCTTATCTTGGACTATATAGCGATAACTTGTCTCAAGAAAAGACAAGCAATAATTAGGTAATCAATATCACCTCTGCAACAATGCAGTTTAAATACCAGACTGATCAATGAATTATAGTGTCTGTCTTCAAAAGTCTCAAGTGAACTGGAATACAATTAATTTCCTTTTAGAAAACTGATAACTTCTATCAGGCACACGACACAAGCTGTTTCCCCAGCTCTGAGTCTGACTTTACCCCACAGCTCTCTTAGAAAATCAGCTTTGTCTCAGCAGCCTACGCTTCTAGTGCTCCCAGAGGAACAGCTCGGTGTTGGTCTTCACTGTGCTTAGGGCTGCTGGGGCTGAGCTGACTTGGAGGAGGTTTGTATTTATGGTTGGTAATGAAGCACACAATAGAAGAACACACTTTCTAGAAGAAAATCGGTGGGATGTCTGCCTATGCTCTGGGTGGCCAAAGACGTAAGGATGATCTATCTTGACTAAGCCTCAAAAAAACCAGCACAACTGGCTTATTATTCACTCACTTTTTAAAATTAGAACAAGTTATCTTCTTCCTCCCTCTAAAATGTCAAATTTTTCTTCTAAAGCAGCCAAGTTGCAATTACCTAAAGGGAGTGATAGCACTTGGGCCTGGTGTTCTGCCAGGCCAGTCGGGGCAGAAAACAGAGGGTTCCAGGAGCTGTCCTGTGCCGCCCTCCTCTCCACTCCCTGGAGACACTGGTCAGAAAAGCAGAAGAAATTCAAAAACTTCGCCTATTCCTTGTTCTCTGGCCTTCTCACAACAACTTGAAAAGTAGACAAAGTGGAATGCTCCATGTCTACAATTCCCTTCCTCATTTATAATTCCCTCTCACTAAGGGAGAAATCAAAACAGGAGAAAAATTGAAACAGCTCTGATTCAGTTTATCACCTACTCTCTTCTCTTCTTTTACATTCACTGAATCATTACCTTCTTTCCCAAGGTCATATGAATTTTCTCCTCCATCTCATATCTTCTTTGCTTGTCTTCCTAGTATTCTCTTGTCACTTAAATGTACTTCTGCTTATGCCCCAGTACTACAGTCTGTACCAGCGCCTTCCTCTGGCCTCCTCTGAGAGACCACGTGGGCCACGGTGCATGCTGTAACGATAGCACGTGGGGAGGCCAAGGCAGAGAAGCATGAGTTCATGTCCAGCCCAGGAAACTTATTGACTTAACTGGACTCTGTCTCAAACTAAAACATACGAGGTGTTGAGGATGTAGCTCATTGTAAAGACCCTGAGTATAATCCTCAGTACCACACACAAGCACGCATGCGCGCGCGCAAATATATATATATATATATATATACCACGCACACACACACACACACACACACACACACACACAATTGTGTAGTCATCCTCTTCAGTAATAGCATGAGGATTTGTGGCATTGTTTCCCTTCACAAAGCTTTCTGAAGTTATCAGGATGATCTTCACCTAGCTGAGGTCAGTACCAACATTCAGTTATAGAAATAGCTAAGGATACAACCCTGAGAGCCCGTTCTGACAGCTTTGAGACTATCAGTACATTCCAGGCTCTCGCCCACCCTGAGTTAGGAGCTGCTAGTATTGGGGATATTGGAGATGCAGACAGGCTGGTTCCTATCCAGTGTGTCGCCGACAGTACAAGTACACAGCAGTCCCTCTCTTCTGTGTGTGCCTTGGACAACAGGCTGTCCACTGCCCTGATTGTAGAATATGATCTGAGTAAAACATGAGGTCACCAAGCTAGAAGTCACACCACTGTGATGCCACTTTAATATATGCATGTATTTAAATATGCATTTGCAGTGTCACACAATTAGACTCTTCCCTCACAACTGGCTAATAAAAAGAATAATAAAAGAATAAATTTAACAAAATTATCCCACAAATTCTGATAGAAGTAATAGACAGGAGATGTAATCTGTCTGAATCCTAATAATAAATCATGTTAATCTTTACTAATAAATCAGTAATGGAACTATTTCACACAACTGGAAGCATTTTATATATACTCTCAGGAAAATAAGAGATTATGCAAAAACAATGAAAATCTTTTGGGATTTTAAAACTCCCACCAAATCTTTCTCCAGTCAAATTCTATCAACCATGTTCCCTCCTAAAAGTGGCATTGGTCTTAATATTTTCTTTCCTCCTTCTGGCCAATCTACTCATGGTTTAAGAAGAAAAATTATTATTACTTAAAAGGAATACTTATATGGAAAATATGTCATCTTTTATGTCACCATTTTAACAAGATTTGTTATTTTTAAAAATTTCAAGAGCTTGTTTTGCCTTGTTTTGCCAAAACTTGATTTTCCTGAATGTCTTCCATTTGGTCAAACTATAAAAGTAAAGATTATAAATTATGGAGATAATTATACAAAGACAAAAGATAATTTCAAATTAAATGTAGTTTTACTATTACATGCTTGATCTCCATAATTAAATTGTTTTATCTTCTACTTCTAAATTCTCTTGGAAGAAACTTTTTCAGTACACTGTGGCATTTATTGGTAAGTAAAAATGACCACATTCAGCCTTTACATTAACACATTTACATATATTTATAGCATAGCATACATCAGTTTGTGGTTTTTAAAATTTTTATAAAGCAAAAGACATTAGGATAAAAATATTTTTTCTCAATTTGCCACCCACAGACCTATCTGTGCATATGTCATAGGTATTTCCTAAATTAGTAAAATAATAACAATCTTTGGGCCAGATGGCTGTATTGTTTCCAAAATTTCATTTCTTACATAATCTTTAATTGCATTGTTTGCCAATTTTGTAAGCCAGATTTTTATTATCTGGGAAATAGAACCAATGTAAATTTAATGAGCGGAGATTAAATAAGGGCACAGCATAAGTTCAAGATGCTCTCTTCTCCAAAAGATGCCAAATACAAAACTACTTCCAAAACACAGCCTCTTTTCTATCAGAACCAAAGTACATTTTTTCTAGAGTCAAATACCTATCTGTTTCTTCTTCCTGACAAGAAATGTAGCAAAATAGGATTTTAGAAACATTGAATCAAAACCAGAAACTCAAATTTTATCACTCTCCCGCAGACATCCTAAAGACTAATGTCATATGTGTCTATCCTGCTGAAAACAAGCCTTTCTGTGTAAAACAGATGAGGGCCCCTTGTGTCTAGGATGCTTATCAACCTTCTTGGTCTTCAGACTGTCACCACCTCTGATGTCCTGAGTGAACATCCTTCAGCAGACTGTGAGGGAATCTGCTGGCCTCCCTGCTCACAAAGCACTGCCTGTTCTACCATGTGACAGGTTAAATCTTCCTTCTTTGAGAGACATTTCAAGATGGCTAAACCAATATCTGCTATGGAGAAGAATCAAAGCAACAAAGGAAAAACTTTTATGTTGAGAAAAATGAGCAAGAACAAACTCTGGAGACAGATGAGGCAATAACAGGAAGCCTAACAAGGCTGGAAAGTCAGAAAGGCAACTGAAAAAAAAGAAAAGCCACATAGCAGCCCCAGCCCTCTGGTTGAAGAACTCTAGACTGCCAGGAAAACCTCAGCAGGACAAAGCCCCCAGCCCCAGCATGACAGCAGATCCACAGGCCTAATTGCATGGGAATCGCATGGTCCACACAGGAAATACACCCATTCGGGGGAGGTTGCTGGCCTGAAAGTGACTGCTGTGCTCCAAACCAAAAAAAAAAAAAGAATCATTTTGAATCCTCCCCAAATGCAGAAACTCAAGATGTTCACAACAGCCACTGCTAGATAATATCTTTCCCCTTATGGACTAGCAGCCAATCTCTTGATGCCACTGGAAGACCCAGGACTCTATGTGCTGCACTGAACAAAAAATACCCCCACAGCATCCTGCAACTTCAGTATCAGGGGCCATCATGACCATTCCTCAAATCACACACACACATGCCCCACAGGAATTAGCACACAGCCTTGGAAGTACAGCTGCACGTACCAAGTCCTGGCTCCATCCATTCCTGTCCCTTAGGGATCCTGGGAGATCTATGCTGTTTCCTAAGCTCCAGGAACGCTGGGGCCAGTGCCTCAACTCCCATCTGCACTCACCTCATAGGAACTAAGTAAGTCTGCTCCCCAATTCATAGCTTTGGGAATGTGGTTTCACGGGCCAAAAGCTCAGCATCACACCCATCTCTCTCTTGACAACCAAGCAAGGTCCAAGCCCCAGCCCACAGCTCCAGAAACACAGCTACCAGTGCTGCACACCCCATTCCACCTGCACTTGCCCACCAAGAACTAGAGAAGGTCCCCTCTCTCCTCACAGCCTCCAGACTGCTGCATCTGATGCACAATGTCCCAAGTTAAGCTACACATGTCCTACAGTTCCATGATAGGGACAACTGGTCCCTCAAATCCACACCACCATTATTCACCCCATGAGAACTGGGGAGGAAGATGTCATCCCTAGATCGGAACCTTGGGACTGCAGCTCCAGATGAAAAAGCCTTCTGCATCACTCACGCTTGTTCCTCAAAACCAGTTACGACACCAGAGCTACCAGTGCTCCAAGCTCAGCACCGCCAGTGCTCACCTCAAATGATCCAGACATTCCTATCCACCCCTACATTGTCAGACTGCAGATTTCAAAGCTAAAAGATGCAGTACCACCTGTGCCCCACCCATGGGTCTTTGGCAAGATCACCACACCTTCTACCTCCAGAAGCACAAATATCAGTGGCACAAGCCCAACCATTACCTGTATGTGCCCCAGTAAACCTCAAGAACATCTTCTTCATAGCCCACAGACTGGAGGCTGCTATACGAAAAGACCAGCAGCATTGTGCTCTTCCTTGAAATCTGGAGAGAGTATCCTCTGAATCCTACCCTCTAGGAAAGGGCAAACCACTGCTACAACCTCCTATAACACACACCAACTGCACAATGCTGATACAAGGGAACAAATAATCCCCCTCCAAAAAAAGGGAACTATCATAGCTCCCAGCCTGCTAGATATCTGAAACATGTGTTTGTGTTCTCTAAAACACAAGAATGAATTGTAGGAACAACAGAGGCTAAGAGTAGGGAAAGTTTATTGAGAGAGAAAACTTCTGCTTGAAGGGAGACAGAAGGGGGACCCAGAAGTGAATGAACCCTCACCTCACTTCCCAGGAGGTTTTTATGAAACAAAACCATAAGGTACGGAGGGTTCAAAGTAGGACAAAACTACAGTCAACCAGTAAGATTACAACACCGTAGTCACTTAGATAATATTGATTAAATGGTATCCAATGGGAAAGCAAGTCACTTAGCAAGTGTACAAGGATTTTTGGTCAGGGACCTTTCCCGGGAGGGGTGAATTAATACCTTGGTCCCCCACCCAGGTGATTGAGACTCACTTAGAACATCAATCCCTACTATTTATCCTACATAGGTGGGTGGTTTCTCTCCTTTTGTAATGTGGGCCTTCAGTGAGAATCTCTTGACTGTCCTCCCATGTGGGTTTTTTGAGTCAGCCCTATCTAACTGCAGACAAGATGTCTCACTCACTACCTACCCACAACAAGGGAATCTAGGAAATGACTTCTTTACATAAAACAACTTTGAGTCTGCAGTTACTGGTGCAAGATCCCAGCATCACATCTACTCATCCTGAGTGACCTGTAGAAGGTCCTGTCCCATCTTGTGGCTACAGCTGCAGTTTCTGGTGCCAAAAGCTCAGGCATTTCCTGAGGGAAAAACTTCCTTTACGTCATGTGTTTCAGGGATCACAGATGCCGGCATCACAATATTTGGTAGTACTATGCTTGCTCTGAAAGAACAGGACAGTCCTGTCTACATTGCACAGCACCAAAACTGTGGCAGCTGCCACTCAAGCTGCAGAGCCTGACACAGGCTGACAAGTATATGTCCATTGCAGATTTGTTTTATAATATTAGATTATTTTTGATAACATGGTCATTTTCAGAATATTGGTTCTTCCAATCAAAGTTGTCTTTCCATTTTCTAAAGCACTAGTGCTATATCCTTGAATTACATGGCATTACAAAATGATTTGTTCATGAAGGAAAAAAGTATCTCCTGAGCTTGACTGCAGTAACATTTAAAAATATGTTTGCTATTGAATTTCTCGGGAGATATGCCTGACATGCTACAGGAGTAGTCTTTGTAAGTGCTTCCATTGTGTATAATATCTTTCAAGATATATAATGAGAAGGAAACTCTTTCAAAAGTTGAGATCCTTGGGGCTGGGGATATAGCTCAGTGGTTCCAGTGCCTGTCTTGCAAGCACAAGGACCCAGATTCGATCCCCGGTAACCACATAACAACATTAGGCGTGGAGACTCATCCCAGCAGCAATCAGTACTACACACCACAGTGCAGGGCATGGTGGCTCACGCTTGTAATCCCAGCACTCGGGAGGCAGAGGCAGGAGGATTGCTGTGATGTGAGTTTGAGGCTGAGCTCAGGGCCAGCCTGAATCACAAAGCAAGATCCACTCAAAAACCTTAAAAAAAAAAAAAAAAAAAGTTGAGATCCTTTTTTACTTGAAAATTAATTATAAAACCTATCATATGCCTTCTATTTTTGTTTTGGTTGGCATGAAACACAAAACTATTTCTCTCTCTCTCAGTAATCAGAAACATTAATTTCACCTTCAACATATACAGGTCTAGCCTCTTTCTCCTATAAATATTTATTATCATTTATAATAAATGCCTTTTATTATCAATTACCTCATGTCTACTTTGGAAGTAACTGGTGTATATATATGAAACAAATTATATCATCACATCCTCATAATGAGAATTCCCAAAAACATATTTTTAGGATCCTAAATGTAACATTGTATGTTCCCATAGATAAAGTTATGTCAAAAGCCACTATGTTAGTGTTAGGGTATAAAAACATTTACAGTCCACAGAACAGTAACCTGTTTTAAATTTCTGTCACCACTCAACATGAATTTATTTAGTTTTATCCAGTTCCGGAACATCTTAAAAATTACAGATAAATAAACACATGTGTTTTTCTAAGAATATTTAATACTAAAAATATGAAAACAACATGCTTACCACATCTACTGGAAATCAAAATCTGGTGCATTGTGAGTTATTTTTAATAGAATTGTTTGAAGCTATTATAGAATTATGTTAATGTTTACAACTATTTATGGATAATTCTAGAACAAAGGATTCAATACATAAACACTTCAAAATTGTGTTATTTGCTTAATTCTGTCTACAAGAACTTAGCGTGAATAGTGTGTGAGTAGGTATGCTAAGTGTTTTAAACACTGAGCCAGTAAGCTCCAAGCAATTTCATGTAACCAGTGGGTGTCAGAGTGTACGGCCTCTTACATGTATAGCTGACCTTCCAGGAAGGCTAGTATCCACTCTGAAGTCAGGGTATAAGTACTAGGTGAGTAGTAGTTGAGTAGGTTCATTCAGCCACACATTGAAGGGTTTGGTTTGCTGTGTTTATAATTTTACAGCCGAATAAATGATATCCATGGTGCACTGCAGATCCTTCCATTCTTCCCAAGCTGCTATAACTGAAAATGTGTGAGCCTCTCCTTCCTGCTTGATGTCTGTTTCCCTAAAATCAATCGACTGCTTCAGTGTTGGATGCTCAAGAGAGGCACTGACACTTCCATGGCCTGTGACTTCTTGACCAGTTTCTCTTTATACAATCTCCCCTTGGAGAGAGCTGGCTGTCTCTCTGCCTTTGTCTTTACCTGAACAGGTTATTATAAAAGTTAAATATGGGAAACTATGGATGACTTTTCTTTTCCAGAGAGAGAAAAAGCAGCCTCCTTCAACAAATGTTAGATTTTCCGAGAAAGTAAACTTCCAGTCCCCATATGCTTCCTGGGTGGTTTCACCTAACACTGAGAGATCATTTAGACCAAAAACATATTTCTGACAATAGGAATACCAATTAAATCCTTTTTATTCTCTCTCCCCTGACATTTGTAGTTAACTCTTTAACCCTGTGTAAGCACTGCTTAAGTATTTTAAATGCAATTAATTGGACCACACAAAACCAGTGAAAATTTAAAATAGGGCAAAAAAGGAAATGCTAGTCCTAAGAGGACAAAAGAAAACATGACACTTTCACTCTTATTAGTGTGAGAGTGTTTATAAAGGAAAGAAAAACATTTAAACCTATTGCAAGGTGAGTTATCAAGGGAAAGGATAAGAAACAGGTAACAAGAATTACTACTAGGGTAAAGAAATACCGCACTTGATCTTAGCCCAAAAGCCAGTAAGCCATAAGAGATACTGTGCTGGAATTTGTAAGTTTGTCATGAAACATGGACATACTAAGCCATCTGAAGTGCTGACTTTAAAAAACTACTGGAAATTAATGAAGACTAAATTAATGGAAGAGTTCAGAAACACACAGACTATAAGTGAAGCATGTGATAGCTCTTTTCCCCACTATGCTTTTAGTAAGAGTAAGTATATTAAATTAACTTTAAGTAGGTATATTAAACTAAATACATATACCACAAGGTCTAAATTGAATTATGCTACAGAAAAAAAGAATAATAAACATGATTGGGAAGTACAACCATTTTTAAGCTAATAAAAAGATATAGCTGATTTCAATTTTTTTAGGTATGATATTATTTTAAAGAATACACTTGATATTCTTCCATATGTAAAAGCCAATGATGAAACAAAGAAACTCTTAATTAGAATCACATGCAATATTTCATCCAATTGTTAAGTTCGCTGTTCTGGAAAATGTGCAACTTCAGTTTGAAGTCATTGTTGTGCATGATTCTCAAGGTAATATTCATCTAAAAGAAGTTCAGCGTTCTAACTTTGAACAGTTTGTTTTACTTGAGAAAATGGCATGCTAAATAATAATCAGATTTTTAAAACATTCTGCAGAGCAATAAAGCTCTTCAAATCTTTCTCAGATACGGATCCGAGGATGGCTTGGTCCTGCAGCACCTCAAAGATCATTCCACCTTCAAGACTGCCTCACGGAAGTCAGAGAGCTAGCTGAGCAATTCTGTGGGGTCCACATATATCTTGTCACCTAATCCATTAGCATCCCTGCAAGAAGGGCCTTATGATTCAGCCCAGGTTCAGGTAAGAAAATAGAGTCTGGTACAGTTTAAATTCAGACATCATGAAGCTGGCAAAAAAGGAGAAGACAGGAAAAAGGGGAAGAAAAATAAAGAGGAGCTACTGAAGGACAAAGAGAAGAGGGAAAGGAGAGGGAGGAAAGAGGAAGAACTGTCCAACTGAAGAGCCTATGTTCTTTCCAGTAGACTTTCTAGAATCTGTCTCAATACCTTCACTACCAAGGTAGAAATATCCAGAACTGGCAGCACTCGGGGAGCCTGTCCATGAGGCCACTCATTATGCAGACTGAATTAATTCATGATAGCTGATTTTAAAAATAGAGAAAGTTACATGCGATTGAGTCATATTGTTTCACAGGGCTAGACATGCTTTTAATACATAAATAACAGTGTTTCATTCCCTTTGGGGTTTTTTGTACATAGTTGACTGATTGCTCACAGGTCACAAGAACAACAATTAACCTGTTATTTTAAACTAAGCATCTATAAAAAGTAACAAAGTATATTATTGAAAATTTGGGGATCTCTTAAATGTTTTGGAAGATCATCAAGGGATTTTGCCCCCTTAGTTTTCCTTCCTGTTCTAAACACTAGTCAATCTTCTATGTGCAGAAAACTGAAATAAAAGCAGAGGTCACAGAAAAAGTACAAAGAAGTGACCTTCCCTTTGCACATCCTACATAGACTTCAGAGAGCTCACTGATGGCCCAAATTCTCCATCATCCAAGGGAATGATTAATAAAACCATGAGTGGGAGGATGAGGATACTGCTGCAGAATGACACATCCCATGATTAGTATATCTTTTTCTGAGTGGAGCAAAGGGAGTTGGATCTACACCCTTGAGGACAGCAAGCTCAGATCTGAAGGTGGAAACACACACAAAGAAGAGTCATCCATGCCACGCTTGTGCAGGGACACTATCAGCTTGCAGAGAGGAGTGAGGTTCACACTGCGACCTGGTGGAAACTCCTTAATACTAAGGCACAAAAATTCCAACTATTACAATTAAACATCCTGATATGTGTCATTCTGAATTTATAACAATTTGGAGGAAGTACAATAGTGTAAAAAAAATTAAAACTTGCCTACAACTTTTGGTTAATCACACAACTGAAATATGTTGTAAAGCAGTATAGTGGAGTATGATGGAATATTCTGCACAAAAAAAGAGAGTCAGAAAAGAAACTGAAAATGCAAAAGCTCCAAGATGAAATGGCAGCCTGACCTGAGGGGCAAGCACTTCAGAGAGTGTGGGAGAGGAGCAAGAGGGATGATGAGGGAAACTGAGACAGCTCCCTCCCCGGAAGTTATCCAAATCCAACCACTGGCCTCAGACATATTTTGGTGGCTCTGAAGCCACATTCTAGCACAGTGGCTCTTACATTAAGAATACATGAAGTTCATGAGGGTTAAATTAATTCAAAGATTAAGCAATAGAGACTTTAAGCAAAATGTTTTTGCTTTCATATAAGCACATAAAACTTAATTTGAGGTTTTTGTTTTAATTTGAGTTTCTTCTTCTTGTCAGAGAGGCTAACCAGAAGGCTTGATGTGGGGCCTGAGAACATGACTTCCTGCAACCAAACTTAACAAGATGCAGGATGACTAGCACACTTCTGCACATCTTGTCCTATAGCTCACGGGCGGGAGGTAGCTTCCCGGGGCTCCCACGGCTGTATGGCTTCCTGGAAGGAACTGAGAGAATGGTACAGTCCCCAGAATTCACAAAAGTGTCATCATTGTCCACAAGAACTAGGTTCCAGGGCTTTGGAAATTACGCTAAGGCTGGTGAAATACTTTCATTATGTTTAGAATAGTAATTTTCCAATTTCCTTGTACGTAAGAATCACCTAGGGAGACCTAGTAAGAACCACAGGCACCCTGTTATCCACTTGAAGATTTACAGAGTCAACAGGACCCCAGAAAGTTCTGTGCTTTTAATTTTACACATCAGCAAGTCAGGTGCAAATGATACTCTAAATACTAAAATATTCCTCAAATACCATCCTTACCAACCTTGTGCAATATTAATATTCCCTTCAACTGCCTGAAAGACATCTTACCTGATCTATACTGGGTCTGTCCTAATTTACTTTAAGCCTCATATAGCTGTATACTGTCCACAGTAAAATTCACAAGTCAGGCAGATAGTGGGTAAGTTAATCTAATTTGATTATCTTTTACCTTCATATGATGATTGCTTAATATACAAATACTTTGCTTCTTCATCTCTATAGTTATCTATTTAATGAGTCATTTTCTTGATCACTGCCCTATAAGATTTTCAAGCAATTCATTTGGGGAACGCTTTCATCTATTACATTTGCTTCTCAGTGCCTCATGATCTCTAGCTAATTAGAGATTTGTTTCATTTGGGTGAATGGTTATCAAGCAACACAAGCCAATATTTAGAATCAAAATTCTCAATTAGGAGCTATAAAACAAAACAAAAAACTCAAGGCACACTGTCATAACTCAGTTGTAAAGAAGTGCACAATATAATTAAATTGCTGTCTGCTCTACAGTGACATAATTAAGGTTATAATTTTTATTAGTAAAATTTGAGTTTATTATTACTCTGCTAAATGAGAAGCCAATTTTAGAGTATGTCTTCCTGAAATTGTATCACTTATTAGCTCACAAATTTATGTCACAAATGACTCATTCTAAGAACCTGAGCTCTGCACCCATTGCAGACGTGGGAGTATTGGGGCACTACTTTTCTGCCCTATATGGCTTTAATAATTCAGACAATCTCTGATTTTATTTATAAATATTCAATCATTTTCTTTTAGATTAAAAAATAGAATTTACTCAATGAGTCATTGTATCTTAAACTGATGCCATGTTTTGAAACTTTCGACGAGTGAAGTGAAAATGACAATCGAAGGATTTCTTTAAAAAACCATCACTGACAAAATAATTATCAAAGAATTCAAATATAGTAAATCTCTAATATCAATGACTTCGTGGGAAAAAAATTCAATACCAACTCTAATGTTCTTAAAAATACATTTCTCTATGACTTTTGAAAGAGATAAGATGAATAAAAGTTTTCACTCTTTTGGTCAGATCTATTATGATTCTTATGAAAATAGCACTTGACTTCTAGCATAATTAACTAGGTTATTATATTCCAAAGGGATTTTATGGATCATTTCACCCCTTTTTTGCTCAAAAAGCTAAAAAGTCCTGTGAGTTAGAAGAGTCTTATTATGACACCTTCAGGGGCTTGTAGCTAGGAAAGATAAGAAAGTAACAGCTTGTTAAAAGCAAGTCACAGATCACTATCATTTATCCTTTTAAAGATATGTATTAATCATTTGCTCCACTCCCAACATTGTCTTACATCCTCTGTAAGAAGCAAAGCAATAAAAGTAATTTTGGCCTTCCACACACTCTTATTAATTCCTACTTGACTTTATCTTTTCTGCCTTCTGGTCCATGCAGCTTCCCCATAATGAAAAGCTAATAGCTGCAAATGTGAAGGATGAGATACCTTTGAAAAATTTTTTCTTTAAGTAATATTTGTGTTTTTTAATAATGGAGTAATATAGTAATATTTCATATTCCATTTAGAGAAAACCATTTAAACCAATAAAATCTAAACATTATGACAAATGGAAATAAAACTATTGCACGTGTGTATATTAAGGAACATATTCATTGAGATGATCAAGGGATTGGACCTTAAGAAATATGAATCATATGATTAAATGTCCTATGTATAAATAAATATCCTACCATATAACTAAACATCCAATCAAAAAGACTAGCAGCCAGCAGTTTACCACAAGACATTCACATTCAAAGATGGCATTTAGTAAATCACTAAGAGCTATCTTTTAGAAAATTGCGATTACCATTTGTTTTAATTTAGTGTGCTAAGAAATAACTCTCCATGACATTTCATTCCTACAAGCAATACTACATTGAATTGTTTGTAATTTCTCTCACAAATTCCACAAATGGAATTAGAGCCTGTTCAGTATTCACTTGAGTAAAATTATATTGAAGCTTTGACAAAGTATCACATGTTTCTTCTTAAGAGATCTGTGCTGCTTTTCCTAATAAAACAGTGATCATAAGCTTTCCAAAGAACAGGCTTACTTTTTAAGAATAAGACAGACACTCTATCCTGAAAGTAAATTAACTATTTCTTTTGAAATGTTTATTCAGTAAATGATATCTTCACTGACAATTTTTCATAACTACAGAAGTGTCCAGTTCTTCCACTGAAGTATATGTACTCTGAACAGAAAAAAAGAACCTATCTCATTCACAGACTCACTATCATCTTCATTACTCCTTAGATACTTAAGAGTATCTTGGAATGGAAACAAAATATTAAAACAAAAGATAGGAAAAGAAATGAGACTGTGTTTGGAAAAAACATCCATAAAAAGAACAGCTTCTTAAAATTGTTAATATCTGATGTCTCAAGTTTGAGAGGACAAAACCTGGCTTCATATTCAATGTACAGTTATAAACCTATGCAACTATGCAAGAAAGTGAAATGATATTAGAAACAGTAAAGAGAGGATCGTTTCATATATCTATGATTACCTAAGAACATAGACTTCACTGATTATGCTTTCTTATTTTAATTTGCAGTGAGCAGGTATTAGTTGAGTACTAAGAGAGATAGTATCTTGCTTTTGTAGTTCAGGCTGGCGCTGAGCTCACGATGTAGGCCAGGCAAGCCTCGAGCTCATGCTCTCCCTCCCAAGTGTTAGAATTACAGGCATGAGCTACTGATGGTTGAACGCGGGACCTTGCTCTTGCAAGGCAGGTGCTGGAACCACTGAACTAAATCCCCAGCCCCCTATTACAGAGAAGCTTTAAACTTTAGAAGGTTAATGTCTCAGTTTTCTTCATCTGATGCTTCTAGTCCAAATGTCTTTATTGGCAAATGACTATGCCTTGATAAATCAGTTTTAAGTTTAGTTTATACATTTTGAGAAGTTACTATAGTGTAGGTGGGTTTTTTGCTTCTACTAGATCTGTGTGCTCCTCAGCTTTCCAATACTGTAACAAGCAGGACCTGAGATAAAAGGTGTCTTTTGGCGGCTCAGTTTTCAGTCTGGTTCCTTCATGGGGTAGGAGGATGAGGGAAATAAAACTGCTCAGCTTGGACAGGAAGCAAAGGAGAAAAGAGGAAGGAGGGGTTGAGGGCACCCCATCCTCCCCTCAAGGGCCGGGAATGGCCTGCAGATCTCCGGCGAGGACCCTCTCCCCAAGGCCCTGACCCTCAGCAGACCCATGCTGGGTATCTAGTCTTTCACACATGGACCTTCAGGGGACATGTTGTACCCAAAGCACTGCAGTTAGTAACATCAGAAACAAGAGTGCAGTTCTCCAGTTCCTACAGCCACTTACATAGCTCATTCTAATTGTTTAATCTGGAAAAGGAAGCAACTGAAAATTCCAAGATTCATTCTCATCTAACATCCAGAATATCACATGGGCTCCACTCCTCTGCACTGCAGCTATGAGTGCTGGCTGCCCGGACAGCCATGTGGAGAGTTACTGGGGATTGCGTCTAGCCTCGGCCACGCCAAGCCAGTTTTCTAGCACTTATTTATACCTATTGAGGTGGGAGGCACCAGGTCCCTCTTCAGACCCATGAAGACCTTGCTTCAAATTTATTAATTGAACAAACTCACTGAAAAACACAAAACCTTATTTTTATATTTTGATGTGTATTTTGAATGTTTGTATCCCTCCAATAGTAAATACTTTTCTACAAGTCTATAACCTACTATTTGAGTAACAAAGAATAAGAGATGAGGCAGTGATTGATGCATACAAAATGTATAGAAATTAAATTAAATCAATCAGACATTTAAAATATATGTACAAAAATAAATTTATTGATACAAAACTATAGTCAGGTTATTACTTTTTCTCCAGTCTAATTAGGCTGAAGTGAGCAAATAAAAATTATTAATTCTGAAATATACTTCCTAGAATAACTAGAATTATTCAATCTTCCTTGTTAAAATGATTGTTTTAAACTTTCAAATAGGTGAAATAATATCCTAAATTTTATAACTTAGGTAACAAGTATGGAAATAAATAGATTCTAAATTCGTTGTTAGTTACTTTTCTTTACTAAGACAAAATACCCAACACCAAAAGTTGCAAGGGAAGAGGAGTATTTGGCTTACACTTCATAGAGGTTTCAGTCCATAACTGTCCGGCTCTGGGACTGTGATGGCAAATAAAAATCACAGAGGAAAAACAACATGGCACACACCATGCAGCAAAGGTAATGAGGGAGTTTAACATCATCTTTCTGACCTTTTTATCTTATGTGGACTACTGGAATTAGGATGATACCAAACTAATCTCACATGTAGTGGTTTAGTAATCGCACACCCTTAACTCAGCATCATACATTCCAGATTCAACCATCTCTGAAAAAAAAGTCTTACCTCATCTGCATGAGGCTTTGGGGGTACATTTAAACACAATCCATAACATTCCGACACTCTTCCCCCAAAGACTCATACATATCCCTCTATACAAAAGAGGATTTAGTCCATTCCTACAAGTTGCCAAAAACCTGATAGTTTTGGCATTGCTGAAAAGTCTAAGTCCAAAGTCTCCTCTAGGATTTAAAGTAAACTCTTAGTTGCAAGCCCCTGTACAAATGAACAGAAATTTAAATACCACTAACATTCAATGGCACGAGACCAACATTTCCATTCCAAAAGTTAAAACAAGGGAATACCAAGGAATGGCACCAGAACAGGTCCAAACTCCAGCAAAGCAAACATTAAGTCCCATGGTTTCTTTTCCAGCATCTAAGATATCCTCAGACAATCCATGCCTCTGGTTTCCCCAAATATCTGGGATCTCCACTACACCTTTGGCTTCACACACTGCTCTCTCAGGAGAACATTGCCTGGTCTCCCAGGCCTAGCTGCTTGCCAGCCAGCAATCACCATGATCACCTCTCCCTAAAAACATTAAGTCCACAGACACTAATACTAGATACACAGAGAGATCTGCCAAGGAATCCTTAGAAATTTACTCAATATTGTGTGATGTCCAAATAATACTTCCATTAACTCTTCGTGCTCATAGTTCTCACTCATAACCTACTCTTCTACAATAAAAGTGCTATCATCACTTATCTTGCAAAACAGAAAACCAAATATAAACCCAACCTTGTACAATAATAATTGTTGAAGTGACCAATATCCAAATGTGACATCAAAAGAACCCCCACTGTGTGGCAAATAAGGATATTAGGGGCGATGCCACATGGACACCCACTGTGCAGCTTCCCAGCTGCACAATGAAAGAGATAAAAGTGGTTGGAGAGTTACTAGAAAAAGCCCAGAAATAGGGGAAAAGAAATAAAATAACAGTATGAGTCTGAGAAAAAATCATTTGACGCATAGCATGGAATCATTTGTTGATCCCCAAAAAGCAGTTAGGTAGTTTATTCTCATTGCCCAAGAAAGCATATATTATAGTAGGACCAGAAATTCATAAAAGAATCTGTAGACTCTCAGAAATAGTTTTACTCACTGGAAGACAGAGAGAGACAGAGGTAAGGGGACTAGAAACAGAAACAGAAATCAAAAGAGACAAGAAGGGGGACTCATTGGACTCCACTAATCAACTAGAGGACATATGGAGGGTATTGCTTTAATTTTTTAATTAAGATAAAAAAATTGAGAAAAGATTATCTTGCTAGAGGCATAAAAATAAGTAAAGACAGTTGCATAAGGGGAAGTATTGAAATATCTTCAAATTGTTTGTGAATAAAAATGCTGAGCATAGTTATTCTTAGGGACAAATGACTTCCAAAAGCAGGAATCAAATATACAATTAAAAAAAAACAATTATGAGGCAATTAAAGGTGCATCACCACAGAAATACTGAGGTAATTCACTTAACCTATGGTATCGACAAAAACAATGTAATTGAACAAATATGTTCAGCATTGTCTTTGTTGCTAAGGAAGAAACAAGCACAGAGTATGTAAATGCATTTTAAAATTGGTGTGAGAAAATACACTATCCTTGAAACTTTGTGATGGAATAGCTATTGTTGACCTAAAATAACTTTAAAATCTCCCCTTAAAGAAAACTGACTTGTTAATAATTACTTATATTCAATATCCGATAGAGTAGAAAGAGATAAGTATATTTCCAAGGTATTTGAAAATTCTACTCATTGACATCCACATTTTTTACATCACACAGATTGTAACATGATCTAAAATCCCAGCCCACTCACATATATTAATAACTACACATCTCAGATTCTCTATCTATGATGCAGGATATTAGCCCTATAATGGCTAAATATGGAAAAACACAATACCAAAGCACTTCTTGTGCAATTGAATATTTTTAATTATAACATTTGTCTCATGCATACAAACCTGTGAAACCTGAAATAATAGACAAATTATTTTCTAATTTTCCTTCGTGTTGTTTGCTTCTTGCCAGATTCATCATCTGTATTAATAGCTCCCAAAGTTAATTTTCTCTTCAAAGGCTGTACGTTCTGCGTCATTATCTTACTGTGGAAAAAATAACTTAATGTTCTTAACATCTGGTAATCCTTCTTAAAAATGCCAGAGTGGAGCTCAGACAAAAAAATCCTAAATCAGAGACACTGACACCCTGTGCAGAGACACAGGGACCAAAGTTCCGAGAGTGCAGCAGCCTTCCTGCACTCACAGGCTGTGTGGAATGCACTCCTCTGCTCTCCACTCCTCCTTCTGTGCTTCCCCCTTCTCATTCTCACCTTCCCTTTCTATAGGTCCATGTTCAACTAGCACTTTAGATACCAGAATCAGCTGCTTTATTACAGCTTCCTGATACAGCAAGTATGATATGCAGAATTTCAAGCTTGGTTCTAATTTCTCAAACAAATATGTGAATCATAAATTTTAAGATGTAACTATTTTCATGTTGCTTTTATAATCTATATTTTCAAGATCCAGAAAATATCCCAGGGTTCAAAAGAACTGAAAAATGTCCTTGTTAGCCTAGTGACCAACGCCACCACTCCCTGAAGGGTGGAGTCCAGACTCCTCATTTTACATCCTGTGTGAGAGACAAAAGAGAATAAAACACGTGGTGTGTGATCAGAGAGAAAAGATAGGGTGCATCAAATGCTGAGAGGAAGCAGGGAGAATGTTCTAAAGATCTCAGCTACAGAATTATAGGAAATGGTCCCACTCTCCAAACAATACTGTTATCTTTTATCTTTTTAGTTGTTTGAATGCTTCCCATTTAAGTTTGGAAGGCATGATCATGTCCCTGAAGCCATGGCAATGACCTACTCTGTGGCTTCTCAGTGTCTCTGTCAAGGACCCACTGAAGGAAGCCCTTGTGATCAAGTAGGAGGCGCCCTCAGGCTCCCCTCCGCTACTGCATGGTGTGACCTTGCGCAAAGAACTGCTCCTCTGAATTCCAGTTCCTTCAGTGTGACAGAAGGGTAACAGCATTTTGGGAATTGCTACAAGAGTAACTAGGACGGTGCGTAGATGTACTTAACACACTTTCTGACTCCAAGGATAAAATTAATGTGTTTTTTATAGTCTGCACCAAGTACCATACAAGCCTTCCCCAAGTCTCTTCCCAAGCACTGTTTGCTTCTCTCTTCTCTCTGGAAATCACATGCTCAATCTTGTTATGCAGTAAGATGTGCTCCAAGTAAGTAGATGGGCAGACACATGATTAATAATCAGATATAAAGAGAGAACAGAATTGTGTCTTTATCAAATGTATTTTGGGCCAGGACTTAGCTCCCAAGTTTGATCCCCAGTAACACATACCACAATGCCAAGCATGCTGACTCACACCTGTACTCTCAGAGCTTGGGAGGCAGAGGCAGCATGATGCTATGAGTTCAAGGATGGCCTGAGCTACATAGTGAATTCAGGGCCAGCCTGAACTACAAAGTGAGACCTTGTCTCAAGGGAAAAAAAATGTATTTTACTGGTGTCTAGAATACACTTGGAGAAAAATATACACTTATTGATAGAAAAGGTTAATAAAAGCAATGGAAATTGAAAATCTCACAATCTGAAGATAAGTAACTATTGCATATATAGTTAAAAAGATCTAATTTTTATGGTAATTAGAAAATAATACCAGTACAGTGAGAGTTAAGCTCCTTGTTCTGAAGGGCAGGCCAATGAACTCTTTTATCTGCAGAAGACTCATAGCAAACTCTGTTTTGAGAAAGGATTTAACCATTGGATATGAAGATGCTGTAAAGAAAGACCAAATGTTATGAATTAGCAAAAATGAAATTTTGAATTTAAATGAGTAACCCAGAAAAAGAAAGGGTATAAGTCTTGTAATAGAGGATGCCAGGAGATGTGAGGAGATAAAGAAATCAAAAAACCTGGAAAGGAGTGAAAAAGGGGTAAAGAGAAAACACCGCAGAAGTAGATTTTCAGAGTATTTTCAACAATGATGGTTAATGTGAATATTCAATGTATTTTTAAATAAGTAACTTATTTACATATTTGAAAAACAGAACAATCTAAAACAACTATATATGAACAATATTTTATGTGCCTTCTTGACAGATCTAACTCTTCTCAAGTAATAACCTGTAACCTATGTTTTTGAAATGTCTATGAGAGATAGTTTAAACATGTCTAAATAGAGTCATTTCCCCTTGTATACAAAAGTAGCATATTATGAAAAAGCTGTTGAATCTTGATTATTTTTTCAGATGTGCTTTATGGAACTTTCTATATTGGTAGGTAACAAAGTCCTTCTCTTGTTTTTTCATAGTTGTGCATTATTGTACTTTATGGAAGTGACATGATTTATTTAACAATAGTGATGCATGGAAACCTATCCAGGCTTTCTCAATTTCACAAAATGCTCCACTGAATGTGTTTGTATAAGTGACTTACGTGCCAATATTACCTTAGGACGCACTTCTCAATGTGTAATTGCTTGATTGAACTGTGTATTTCTTTACAGTTTTGATGGCTACAGTTTTCCATTTGTAGTGTTATTTATGATCCATATGCTTTCCATTACTCTGAGCCTTGGAAAAACTCTAGAATACATGATTGGGAAATTAAGTAATGTGACAAGATAAAGAACTGGTGTTTTCAACCTTCCTGACTGAGTCCAAAATGTCAGTAACCCATGAAGTGAAGCATGAAACACAGCCCAGCTTCCAGGTGGCAGGGGCCAGGGTAGCCTACAGGTGCAGCTGGAGCCTCCACAAAACAGCTATGATATCAGTTGAGGTCAGGAGAGGCGGGAAGACAATGTCCTCATCGACAAATATTCTAGATGAGGTTGAGCCTTGAAAGATTACACATACTTTGTTTAAGGAATATATTAAAATAATCTTCAGATATAAGTTTATTAACATTCTGTTCTTGGCTTTCCACTGCTCTTAGCACACATTCAAGAATTCCTTACCACATGGAAACTTCCATTCAGTAGGACTTCTGGCTACACAGCTTCACAGAAATATAACTCATCCCCAACTGAATTTAGCCCAGAACATGATTTCAAATGGCAGCAAACATTTATTTTCATGTGTGGTAGGTATGAAGCCATGGGTTACTGTAATCACTAACATTAACAGTCTATGGGTGTTTCCTTAGTAGGGTGCTGGCTTCATAAATAGCATTTAAAAAGTCAAAATTATGGAGGGTACAGTAATGAAACCTTACATCAAAAATCCTAACAGTTCTTTGGAAAAAGAAGTACTATTAGGTCAAATAATTTTTTAACTTTTGGATGCAGAATATGATTACAACTGTAGTAATCTTTTTAAGCTTACTTTTGCACTTGAAGGAAAAAATAACAACTAGAATTAAAGCAAAACACCTTCCCTTCATGCAATCCAATTAAACATAGAAATTTAGGAAGCAAGGCATCTTTCAGGAAAGGCATTAGAAACCTTCCATTTCACCAGGTGTGGTGGCTCATGCCTGTAATGCAAGCACTTGTGAAGCAGAGGCAGAAGGACCACAAGTCTGAGGCCATCCTAGGCTGCATGGAAAGTTCAAAGCCAGCTTGGACTATATAGAAAGGCTTTGTCTCAGAAAAAAGAAAGACATAGTGTATTTAAAGTTATATTCCTCAAGAGTTCCACAACAGTGTTTTAGAATTTCTATTAATGTTTGATTTGATTTTATTTTTAAAAAACATTTATATGTTTGAGCTGCAATAAAAAAAAACGTCTCTTATAGCTAAGACATACTAGAAATCTTTAGTTATCACTATTCATCAACCTTTGTTATTGGGGTACTTATTGTGGAATAAAGTTTAGAATAAATAATTTGCTATTTCTTCATTTACATCTGAAAAGTCTTAGAAATGTCTCATCCACTGGAATGTTGTGAACCTGAAGCACTTTTGTCCTCTTAATTCACGCCCAAGTTTGCACTCTGAGGACAAAATCAAATACACTGGAACTTTTACACTGTTTAGTTGAATGTGAGGTATGTCTCACATAAGACTGTGCATGGGCTCAGTGTGTGCAACATTTCACATGAGACAGAGCATATGTTTCATTCTGCTGAGTTAATCTATGTTGTGAATGATTTTAGCCCTTAACTGAGGTATTCCTCAAATATTCTTTGTGGCTTTTTTAATATTTCTTCAGTTGAACAAAGAATATTTCTTCAAATATAAAAATCTACCCCTCCTTTGTTATCATGGTTAGGAATTATATGTTCTGGAAAAAAACACTAATTCTGAAGAATCTGTTTTCAAAAGTACCAGTAAGGGCCTGGGAGTCTAGCTCAGTGAAAAAGTATGTGGCATGTGTCAAGTTCTGGCTTTAAGTCTCAGAACCACAAAAAATAAAGAATACTGTTGATAGTAACATGTAACTCATCCATTTAAGTAAGGATCAATCATAAAGTGTGGGCCTTTCTGAGGTAGTTATGTGTCAGAATCTCCAGAACTTACTTTAGCAAGCTAAAAGTCATTGGCTATTTGTATGAAAAAGCCTGTTTTGGTATATTAAATAGAGTATCACTGTCATTTTCTAATAAAGAAGTACAATGGGTAAATACCTATCATTATAGTATAGCTTATCTTTGCTTGACTGGTTAATAATTTTAATACTATGCCTATAGTGTCTTATATAAATAAACTCTAAGTTATAATCATTTTGACTTTTGTTTTCAAATAATAAGAAAATAAAAACGAACTTTTGGACTCAGTATGCAAAACAAAACAATTTCCTTCTTTTGAAAGTCATCAGGGACAAGTCCTGAGATACCTAAAACTTTTTTAAAAATACATATAACACTATAAAAGAAAATTTTAAGTTATTTTAACCAAACAATAAATATTTACAATGAGTGAGGAATATATTCATAAACATTTACCAATTAAAGAACAGCCATTAAATATTCTAAGAGAGTCAAACCTATGTTTTACTACTCTTTAAAATTCACTATTAGTATTAAGGATAAATTGATATAGAGATACAAAATATTAAAATTTAAAATATTATTTGTGTCCTAAGTGTCAGCTTGCCTGCATTATCTGTCTGGACTGGCCATCTGTGTGTATAATTAATTTCTAAATTCTCTAGGAAATCCATTCCACGATAACCATTACTGAGTCATTCACTTTCGTCAGGCTCCACAGTCTGTTTTCACTAGAAAACTCTGTTCTCTCCTCAGTTAACCCAGTGGTTAGCCATGAAAGAATCTCTTCTTCTCCCTCACTTTCTTGACAATATCCCCACATACGTCTTCCTCCTACTGAATGGCGAAGCAGCACATTTGATTGGAATTTCCCCAGCCTGGCCTCAGGGTCCAGGTAATGGCTCAATTCTGGCATGGAAATTGGCTCCAGTCTGAGAGCAAATTTGCAAAAATGCCTCCAGAGACATAGGCTGCTATCTCCAAAGAGTTCTGCTGCCAAGATTAGGGCTTGTGAGCTGCTATGCAAATAAAATACAGATGTTACATTGGAGGCTGGGCTTCACATAGGTGCAACTGTCACACTTGTGACAGTTATTGAACATCTTCCCATGTTCTCATTTAATGTGTGAGAAGGAAGCTGCTAAAATAATAATGCAGATAATAGGGCCCAGGATTTAGCCCAGTGGTTCCAGCACCTGTCTCACAAGCACAAGGTCCCAAGTTCAATCCCTGGTACCAGAAAAAAAAAAAAAATAATAATAATAATAATAATAATACAGACAAAAATCAAAGCTCTCTGGTTGTATTCTAGGTTCTCATCTGATTGATTGGAAAAAGTAAGAGCAGTTAAACATATTCCAAAGTCTCACAGCTTTCAGTGTTATGAGTTTTGCTAAATTATTTTACGTTTGTCCAGATATCTTGTAGTTACACAAATGCTATTTTAAATATCATTAAAATAGCATATATAGTTGAGAAGAAATCACTCTGCTCCTTTCTGAAGTATTCAACTGAAAACTGAGCAGCAAATATGTGAGAAATAACTCAGGCTAGGGTATGAGAGGGTAAATCGCTCAAAAGACTAAAAATCTTACTCTGTTCCCACCTGCCAGGTTGGAAGACAGCTCAACATCAATAAAACCATACTTTAAAAAACACAGAACAGAATTTGCAAATTAATCCATTCTTCATTCATAATCTGATGGCATAACTGAGAGGTGATGGGAATTCAGGAGGTGGAGCCTGGACAAAGTGTTATAGGACTGTACCTTGTCCCTGGTCCACCTTTACCACATGAACTGAACCCTCTGAAACCATAAGCCAAAACAAATATTTCCTCCTTTAAGTTTATTTTCCCAGGTATTTTTTCACAGCAGTGAGAACCAAGTAGCGTAAGTACTTTCCCTTGTCTCATAGTGGAAAAAGTAGCCAAAGAATCAGCATTGCTCTGACAAGTCTTAAAGAAGAACTAACTCACTTCTAACTCAACTAATGTCCCAAAACAAAGCTCAGAATTACTTACAGCAACACAGAAAATGACTCAGCACAAAGGATATAAAATTCATACTGTTTGGATTTTTAAAAGATATGTGTATTCTATATGTTCACAAATTTAAGAGACATCTTAAAGATAATAAAAAGACACAAAGTAAATTTCTAGAATATGCAACTCATATATTTTTGGTACAAGATGTTTTTCTTTGGAGAATAGTTTAGTTAGGTATTTGTTTATTTTAATTACTTGCTTTGTTTTTTGGTTTCATTTCATTTCATCTTGCTGCTATACTGAAGACTGAAACCAGGTCTTCACACTGAGTTTCAGCCCTGGCCCTCTTTATTTATGTATTTATTTATTTATTTATTCATTCATTCATTCATTCAGAGACAGGGTCTTGTTCAGTCCACGTTGTCTCAACTGAATTTTCCATCCTCCTGCCTCAGCCTGTCACAGTGCTAGGATTACAAGCATGCACCGCCATGCCACACAATTTAATATGGCCAACTGTACAAAAGTGGTTTCATAAAATGAAAGTATATCCATCATCTAGTCAAGCTGTTCCCTTTGCCCAATAGAAATAAATCCTGGTTCAATATAAAGACTTGTACACAGATGTTTATAACTACTTCATTTGTAACAACCCAAAGCCAGAAGCAACCCAAGTATCCAGCACAATATGAATGGATTAACTGCACTACATCAATATAAAGGAGCAACACTCAGCAATAAAAGCAATAACTGTTTTATGCTACAATGAAGAACCTCACAGAACTGTGCTAAGTAAAAGACAAAAGGCACAAAGTGAGCACATAATATCTGATTCTGTTTACATGAAAGATGCACTTTCTAGTAACAGTACCATAGTGACTGTCTGGGAAGGAGAAGATGTTGGTATGGAACGGCAGAGGACAGGTCACTCAAGGACTGGACAAAGAATTCTGGGGTAATGATGGATATGTTCATCAGCCTGACTGAGATGTTTTCAACAGTGTATATTTATGTCAAAACACATCAAGTTGCATATTTAAAATGATTCCTCGTGTAACAGTCATACCTTCCCTGAATGAGTTAAAATAGTCTAAATGAATGCAGTACATAGGGAAAATGAACTAGTTAAAGACAGTTGGGAAAGCTGAGACTGCACATAAAAAGAAGCACACTCCTCTTGATGACATCAATTCTTACTTTTTAGTAGACTGAAGATTTTAAATTTACACTATCTAGCAATATACAGATCCTAAAGTCTATCTTTGAAGATTATATTGTCAACTTATATCAACTGGTCCTTACGTGTTCCTTATACAATCTTAACACCTTTAACTCCTATAGAACGTAATTATTTGATTTTATATTTATTACTTTTCTAAGAAAATTACTTTTATTTCAAGGAAGTTTGACAGTAGCTACTGCAACATATGTAGTTATAATATTAATTTACAATTGAAACTTAAGCAGTATTGCTGGGTAACCCTGATGATACTATATATAATATTTTCAACTTCTTTAGGAAGTTATACTGATTAATAATGAATTTTGCCACATTAACATTTTCTACACGTATGAGATATTGCTAATTTTGTATATAATTCAACAGAAAGATACAAAGTTATTAGTAACTTTTGAATCTCAAATAAATGAATAATTTTAACAGAAATATGATGAATTTTTAAAATTCTAGCAGGAAAATAAATTATAATTTGATATGTGATCTTGAAAATGAGTAACAGTGTTTAATAATAATTTATAGATTTTCTCATTCAACCTGCCAAACTTGTATAGCAAAAGATTTTATAAATTGATGAATCAACATGACTCCTTTTGAAATTTGAAATTGGCTACCTGAGGCTGTAATTTTATTATTTTCTAGAGGCTCCAACATTCATAAAATAACTGGTATGGTTTAGTCAATATCCGGGTCTGTTTTCTTGGATATAGACAGAGCTTTATGAAATGAAAGAAGTTTTTTTACTACTTCATAAATTTCAGAATGGCACACATTCTTATCATTCATTTATGCTAAGGTCTTTTATATTAAATTTATAATAATGACATTGATAAATACATGAAAATGTTCTCCAGCATTATCTCATCATGTACATTCATTGTGCAACTGAAATCAGGACAGATTGGTTCATTTGTGTGCCAAAGTACTGGAAATGGTTCTGTCACTTTGGAATTCAATAGCGCTTTCACACAACACAAAAACAATTATTTTATATTTTAGTCCTCACAAAAACCATGTAAGTGGTGCTATTATTCACTGCATTCAAAGGAAGAGAATGTGGAGGCTCCGGGAGCTGCCTGAGTGACAAAATTGAATGGCAAGTGCGAAAATGAGTCAGAACCTTGTCATCTCGACTCAAATCTAATGCCATTTCTGCTGCACATGCTGCACTTACACAACGTTAAACCTAAATTCAAGTAAATTACACTCAAGATTTTTTGCTTTCTTTTGAGAGATTCAGACTACTTATATCATAAAAATTACTGACATTAATACATATATGTACATGTATTAGAAACCCACAGAGACCTAGATTCTGAAAAACAGAAAAAAAAAATCCATGTTTTTTCCATGAATTCCAATAGTTAAAATGTACTTATTTCTGCAATTTCCCTATGTTGATGAGTTTCAATAAACAGTTAAGTGATTATAAACTATTTTAAATATAGATAGTACATAACATGGTCCTCAGCATGTAAATAGGAAATGATGATTTATTTTTTATTTGTTGTCTAATATTATATTTGTAGAGTATGACTCATTTCAGTTTCATTCTCATAAAGTTCACCTGGCATACATTTCTGGAATATAGTTTTGTTAAAGTTTAAAGATGGCTAACGTCAGTGTTTAATATATTATATAACAAATTCATTTTCAGATATATAATCATCATTATGTAATTTATAACATGTTCAAGACATTTTGTTTGGTCTCTAAAATGATATTTCATGTAAAGTTTTTAAATAATTCTATTAAGTAATGAATTATTTTTAAATTGTTAAAAGTAGGGAAAGGATTCATTATGAAAGAGACAGTTTTCTCCCAGATGGTTTGCTGCCTCTAATTGTACACATTCTTTCCCAGAGATGACATTGGCATAATTCTCATTAATATATGTGCTCATCAATTTTCCCATCTTCACTGGTCCAATAAAAAATGATTACAGACTCTTTCTGTGTATTTCACTCTTATTTGATACTCGTTACCTACACTGAAATTATTAGTCTACCACTGCCTGGCTCTATGCTGTTATGTTAGTTTCACTTCCTATCCTTTCACACATGGGTACTTTGTAGTCTGGTCAAGTTGGAATGCTTTATAAATTGAATTTTTTTCATCTGTGTTGTTTTAAAAAAGCACTTTCCACCATCTGGCTACTCATCCGCCCTCTCTGAATACTGAAATCTTGTTCTTACACAGCTCACTCTCTTTGACCCTCCCCAGCCCCACTCTCTACAAAACTCTAGCTAGAAAATAAAAACATGGCACAAAGAAACCAATATTTTAATAAGAAATCTGTTCTGAGCTAAGCGATTTACATATATGAATTCAACTAATAAAATTATCTTAGCATAGTTTTTTTATTTCTACTTTATATTTTAATATTTTTGTATCATTTTGTTAGATATTTCTTTGTCAGCAGAGTTCTGCGTGTTACCCACACTCATCAATTAACTCACTTCTCACTACGCTTTAAAATCTTTCCTGAGCTCCTAAGTGGTTTTCACTGCCCTCTTTTGTAGCAAATATCCTTATCTGACTCTATTAGAAATGTTATTTCTAAAGTAGTATAGTAGCTTCTACTCCATGAGCACTGTAGGTATGAACTGTGTTAAGAGCTAAATTGTCATTAGTCTAGCAAAGATCCTATGGCATTGATATTACCATCACCCTCATTTTGGGCCTGAAATAACTACAGATATGGCAGTTAACAGATCATCGGGCCACTCAACCAGCAAGCCCACATCCTCGTGACCCGAAGCTCTGTGCTCTGGACAAACACACATGGATTCCGAACCCCAGATTTGAAAAACTGAGAGGACACCATGGCTGTGCAAGAAACAGTGGACTCAGATCCTCCAGGACACGATTCAGCTTTCCTTAGCCTCCAAATTTCCAGAGGTGCCTGGAAGACTGTACCCCGCTATGCTAGGACTGGGTACAAAGGAGCCAACTGCCTCTCTTACATCAAGATAACACTCTGTGAGAGATTAAATTGACTTAGTATACGTTTATCTCTTATTGTATTGATTCACGCTACATACAAAAAAAGTGTGTCCTAAAAAACATTCCAAAAAGAAAAGTAAATTGGCCTCCTGATTTAATATTTATTTGCTCATTAAAAATATTAATACATTTATAAAGAATAAAAATAAAGCTGTATTTGACAAAGAACTTCAACATCCTTGGATAAAAACTTCAAGTGCAAACTTTCTGACTATAACCACAATGTTTCCTTATCCTCTAAGACTTTTAGCAATCCTACTGAGCTAAGAAAATTAAAATTCAAAGATAGCAGCTTGGGGGCCGGGGAGTTAGCTCAGTGGTTCCGGCGCCTGTCTTGCAAGCGCAAGGACCCGGGTTCGATTCCCCGGTAACCACATAACAATACTGGGCGTGGAGACCCACACCCAGCAGCAACCAGTACCACATACCACAGTGCCGGGTGTGGTGGCTCACGCCTGTAATCCCAGCACTCGGGAGGCAGAGGCAGGAGGATTGTGATGTGAGTTTGAGGCTGAGCTCAGGGC
>PVIR01009994.1:0-51063 GCA_004026965.1 Petromus typicus
CCGAGATGATTTTTAAGACGTCATTTGTAACAAGAACCCAATCTATATAATTTCCATGTTTTGTTAGAGATAAGAATATTTTGTTTTCAAGGTCTCCTTGTAAAACACTTTTCAGATCCTGATTACGCCTATACCAAGTAGTGAAAATGGAAGTATTTGTAACTGACTGATTAAAATTAGCATGGGTCATTTGCATAAGAAATAGAAAGACAGGAAGATGAGGGGAAAAAACCTGACAAACATCAAGCTGAAGAATTTAAAAATTAACAAGAAACTCGGGAGAGAGAAAGAATGAGCAAGAAAAAAGACAAAAGACATAAGAAAATTAAAAAAACCCCAAACAAACCAAAAAAAAAAAAAAACCCTAAAAAAAAAAAGAGAGAAATGAATCAAAAAACTCGCTCCACGCGGTAGTGTTAGCTGGGCAGTTTCCGCCTGGATCCTCAGCTACGGGGCGGCACAGGGATTCCCGCAGGGACTTCGTTTCCGGGCGCTTGTTCCGGGCCTGCTGAGTCCTGCGCAGCTCTCCCCACTGGGTGGCACCAGTCCACTGTATGTTGTCTGCCTTGGTCTGTGTTCATCCACAAGTGGTAGTGCTCCTTCCGCGCTCTGTGCTCCCCAAGCCACCGCTACCCCGATCTATTTGCAGTCTGTGGGCTTCGGGGGGCCCGCTTGCTCCATCGTCCCTGCTCCCACACACCCAGGTACGTGGCGCCCAGCCAGGTGCAGGCGCGGCCTCCATCCCTTGGCAGATGGGAGGCCGAGGGGCCCTGTGTCCTGCGCTGCAGGAGGCAGGCGGGGGAGCCTCGTGGTTCGCTGGGCTACCCCGCTCTTTCAGACCCCGGAACCACGCGTGACCCCTGGCTTGTCTGCGCCGCGGTGGGACTGTGGGGGCTTCCGCAGCCCGACCTGCTGTAACTGCTCAGTGTCTGCGACTGTCCTGACTCTTGCACGCCCGTGTCCCGCCAGTCACGGGAGCAGGGTGATCGCTCGGTGACTTCTGCCTCCTGGGCTAGCTGTCCCTGGAAAGCCTTTCTCACCATGACTTCTGATCACACCACTCCCGAGTGTGGCAGGTGCCGCCAGGGGCTTCTCCAAAACTCCCCGTCGGGAGGAGGAGCAACTCCGTGGAAGCTTTGCAGTGTTTCTTTGAACGATTTAAAGCAAATATACAGCTACAAAAGAAACTCTCTCTCTCTCTCTCTTTCTGTCTCTCTCTCTCATACACACATACACACACACACACGTATCTTTTTTACTTCATATTTTTGATATCTTCTACATAGATAAAAGAAGGATGATTCCGAATTTGAACACAGTCCAGGAAACTTACTGACTTCAGATAGCTGCGTCAAATTCCATCCCCTCAGAGCGCCAGTCTCCCAAGCAGCCCCGCAGAGCAACGCTGGAACTGTTGCCCGTATTTTGCTCTTAGTGTTTTCATTCTCGCACACTCGTGCACACACACGGTGGATAGCATGCCTGTCTTTAATCTCAGGTGCTTGCAATACATTTTTTGAAGCAGAACTTTCTGGGTCAAAACTTACTGTGCCTCTTTCAATTTTGAAACGTCAGGTCCAGTTTTATTCCTTAAAGGTGGTAAGATGCAAATTCAAGTCAGGAACTGCAAGGAACTTTGCACATCTGGATCACTGTTTGAGGACAGATGTTTCCAGTCTCACCCACATGGTGACAGCTCAGACTTGGATTTTGCCCATGTGCCAGGTAAGAAATGGCATCTCAATGCAATTTCAATTTGCATGCATCTCGTAATGAATGAAGTCGGTTTTTTCACACAACGAAGAGTCTCGTTTCCCCTGTGAATGCTGCTTATAGCTCTGCATAGCTTCTTCTGGGATCTGCAGCACCACTGGTTAGTCTACACCCTCTTCCTTTTGATATTCACTTGTACAGGCGGAAGCTGCTGTGATCAGACACCTGTTACACTTTTCCTGGAGGATTTTTTCCTGGACGTGGCAGGATGGAAACGTTGTGAGTGTATAGGAAATGTTAGGAGTGCTGAACACCGAACGCTTTGAAAGCGTCTCTCGCTCGGTGATAAAGAGGCTCTGGTGGGTGCAGGCCAGTGCCCCATCCGGCAGTAGTGATAAGTCTTTGTTACATTAGACACGGTCTCTAGAATTGCCCAGCAGAACTGTTCCGGGCCTGCTCTGGGTGACTGGCTTGAAAATTCATGCTTTATTCTTTCCTTGTTCGGTCTGCTCCATTCCCAGAACTTAAAGAACTTCTAGAATAAGCTGCTTGCACTAGAATTCTTGGCCCTGGGCCAGTTTCTGAAGGCACTGAGCCAAGGTGTGTTGCTAGTCCTGCAGAGAGCCATCCAGGTATGTCTGCAGACAGCGCTCCTTTGTGAAGCGTTTGTTACGAAGTCCGTGGTACACTCAGCAACAGAGATTAAAAAATTGGGAATTTAGCCAGGTGTGATGTTGCCTTCTGTAATCCCAGCAGTGGGAAGCTGAGGCAGGATGATTTCAAATTTGAACTCAGTCCAGGAAACTTACTGACTTAGCAAGACTGTGTCTCACAATGAAAAAATAAAAACAGACTGGGGAGGTAGCTCAGTGCAAAGGCCTTGGGTTCCATCTCAAGTATCACCAAAAATAAACTTGAAAAATTAATGAAAATAAAAATATTCAAACACTTTTATAGCAAAGTTTGATACTGTCCTGATATTTAAGTGTGAGATTTACAAAAAATACAAGCCCTCATCTCTTTCTATGATAGTGCTAAGAAAAATGGGTGAGAATACAACTAGAAAAACTGGCTGGATGCAAGGAAAACCTTACTAATTGCCCAGATTGTGCAAAGTGGAAGAGATTTTCTCCTGGCGCCCATCAACATGGTTATGAAAGTTAGGCCGGGGGAGGGGACTGTCTGCCATCCCGTTTCATCTCTGTCTTACCAGTGTGAATCAAAGGGTGTGAGCTTAATTCACTGCTTGTGCTCTTTACAAACGTATTGGACTCTCAAACTCATAGAGAAACTTTGATCCCAGGTGATCACATTCTAATAATTTGGTTATACTATCAGTTCCAGGTAAGAAATGGCATTTCAATGCAGTTTCAGTTTTTTATGCATCTCATAATGAATGAAGTAGAAGTTTTTATAGATCAATTTACAGAACTGAGAGATTGGTAGCTCCAGGTTACAGGTAATGAGCCTACATTTTTTTTTTAAACTAAGATTCCTCAACAAACAGTAAAGAAGTATGTGAAAGATGTTACAAAATTTCCTCCATGAGTCATAAGAACAAATAGGTTAACTCACTATGTGCAGACAGCGAGAAGGTGGAAGCCGAGCAAAGCCAACATTTGCCTTTCAGATCTGGGAGAGTGGCTGTCCCTCCTGGAGCGTCCTTTTTGGTGTCAGGTGACTTTGCCTGCTCCCATCTGGACAAAGCTGTCCTTGGAGCTGCTGAGAGCTGGTGCCTAGCCCACAGTGGGAGACTGGAATGGGAGTTGCCATGGGCCGAATTCAAGTCAGGAACTGCAAGGCCGACCTCCCTGCAGCCAAGGCGGCTGTGCTGAGATCAAGCCAGCAAACTCAGCGTGGAGAACAGGACAGCCAGCAACATTTAAAATGCAAATGAGCTTCACATTTTAAAAAGTTTTCAGCATATTGCTGCTAGTAGTTTGTTTAAATCTAGCCTAATTTATGGATTAAAGGGGGAAGTTTTGGAGGACAGTTTGGTGCTGGGATGAGCTGAGATGGACCTGAAACTGGTATGGAAAGGAGGCCAGGCACTAAGTGTGGAAAGCTCAGTGTCTTCTCCTGAAAGAGGCTGCTCAGAGTCCTGCAGTAGGATAGAAGAAGCAAGGATCAGGAGGAAGGAGAGGAGGAATCTATGGTTCTAAGGCTTTCCTTTACTGTACACCTTTATTCCCTAGGCTTGTGTTTTGCTCTACAGCCTTGTTGGTTTCTTTCTGCACGCCCATCACACTTAAATCCCTTAAAGATAAGTTTATGAATTGACCTCACTGACAGGCTGAAGGGCAGCAACTTAATTTTTAAATGAAGATATTCAAAAGATTCAAAGAATGTTCTTAGGTAAAACTTATTAGCTCACTCATCTTAAAAGATGCCTCCAAGGCAACATACGTGTTCCTTATGTGTTCTCTGAGTGCACACTTCTTGCACTTTGCCCTAACAAATCTGCCTTTGTCCTCACTGACGTGTCCTGACGTTCCTTTTCTGTGATGAGAGGCCGTGAGCCTCCTCAGGGTGATGCTGTGTGTGGAGCGGTGGTAGTCCTCACCACAACACGGGGGATCCTGTGACTGAGCTTTAGAGACCTGTCATGAGGATTAGGCAAGATAAGACACGTCATGTTAACACAGGTTTTTTTTTTTTTGCTTAGAATATTATGTGATAAACATTGTGAAAGGCCTTCCAAGTTTCCCCTGTAGCAGGAAGTACATACAACAGAACACTTTCAGTGTTTGGCTGGAGGAGAGCTAGGGCTAGCTGCACTATCCCGGTCTTCGCTCTTCTCTTGGAGCCATCTCTTTACCTGTGATCCTTTCTTCCCTCCCTTTTGAGTCTTACCTGGGAGTCCAGGTGTTGACCTTGAGCTTGAGGTCAGGTAATACATTCTTTCTTTTCCTAAATTCCTATTGAGCAGATCTTTAGAAGGGAGAATTTTTCTTAGGTTGTGATTGTGGAAACCTGGGAAAGGATCCCGTAAGGGTATCTGTGGGTTCCCCTGAGGTGTGTGTTGGTCAGAGGCAGTGGGACTGACCACAGGGGTGAAAAGAAAACCTGTGACCTCTGCCTGCAGCCTCGGCTGCTCCTGCACCTTGACTTGGGAGGCGTTTCAGAGTCTTCTGAGCTCCTGGAGGTGAAATGCTTCGCACACATTTCATCATCGTGCTTGCTGTTTTGTGATAGTGGAACTATAAATGCATGAAAGGCTCTTGAATACGTTTTGGGGTGAGCTAGTTTTGAGTGTGGTCTCATTTGCTTCCAGCCAGGTTGCCAGTCCTCTCTTTATCAGTTTTAAATTCTTTTGAAAGCGTACTAGGACCCATCAAGGCTGCAGCTATCCATTTGTGCAGTGGTCAGTGTCAGCTCACGCAGGCTGAATCCCGCCTGAAGTCGGCTTGCCCAACCCTTACCCCTTTGTTTTCATTTTTTTTCTTGTTCCTCCTTTCCTTTCACCTCCCTCTCCCCTTGTTCCTCTTCTCATTTGAACATTTTCTGTGGCTTTTTATAGAAGGAAGGCAGGAGGTGTTGAATGGAGGAGAGGGGGATGGGCAAAGAAGAATCAAGATATGTCATGTTACAGGTACAGAGTCCCCATGCTGAATGTTCTTATTATGTATATCTAATATGTACCAATAAAATAAAAACAAAAAAAACCACTGAAAATAAATTACTCACTCTACTATTTTCTTTCTTACAATCGGTTTGCTAATTCTCCTGTTAGACTCATGTTATCTACTAAAATAGCATGCTATTGTTAATAAACTTTCTTATATTACTAAAAATCAAACCAAACCAAACCAAACCATCAGCCCTGATCTGGTGGCATTGGCTGGTAAGGCAAGAATCTGTCCAATTCTGATGGAAGTCCAGGGTGGGATAACCTATCGACTCGCCAGCTGGTCCCGCAACCCACCTCGGGTGGTACCAGAGCACGCGGGACACCAGGGTGCATGGCCTGGGCCGGGCACCCACTGCACAGAGCTGCCAACCCGCGCAGCGCCTCTGCCTTCCCTTGTCCCTGAGAGGAGGTTCTTTCAGTCCCGGATGCTGGAACCACTGAGATGCAAGAACTTCCTGTCACTTTCTTTGAAATCTGATGAGTCAAAATCAGAACGGAACACAACCAGAAAACATTTCAAAAGTAATGTTTAATGAATACACATTTACAAAAGTTCATCTTTCCTCAATATGGGGAAAGCGTACGAAAACAAGTGGCCTGTGAACGTAACAAAAGTTTTCTCAGAATACAGGAAACACACCAGCAATAGAGAAGTTCAGTCTAACTTTTGAAATGTAGCCCAGTTTAGACACGCTGAAAGGACGACAGTGCTCCCGAACCACCTGTTTCCGTCTGCCCTGGCTTGCTTGCCACCTTAGGTAAGCCGGAGCGGTCAGCTGTGTGGCGACGGGCATGCTGTCTGCAGGGTGTGAGTAAGTCTGGGCTGCTGGGCTGAAGGGAGGCCTTGCTCTGCTGAGGTTCCCAGAACGAAGCACGCACATAGCACACACCACAAAAGCAGGAGGCAAACTTTAAATTCCAGCACAGAACTTAGAGTAGCTCTTTATCATCTCAGCTCACAAAGCATTCTGGAGGCTTTGCCAGCCGTGTGGCATGCGCGTGGTTGTCTGCGCTGATTCATCACTGTTATGACAAGCTGCTCTGCACCAACGCTAAATGACAGAGCTGTGTCCTCAACTGCCCTCAAGCGCTCTCAGACACCTGGGCCTTGACATGGGTGACAATGACTTCCCACAAAGGGGAAAGAGTAGCGTGGGAGGGATGGAAGAAAGAAGGTGGCTGTCTCTGGTGAGGAGGCAGGGCTTGGTGCCCTTGTGGCTGGGCCAAAGGTCAGGCAGTATAGCCCTTCTGCCCAAACCTAAGGGCCGTTCTGTACCTTAGGCTCCTTGGATGCCTTGTATTAAGTACTTAGGTTGAGCATTTCTCTCAGGCTGTAATAACTAGGGTTACTTTTTTACGATGGATGAGTGTTTTTCCCATGAGCAGCATTTTCTATTGTTAGTGATGGACTATGACTTACTTCAGTGGCAGCTCGGTTAACCCCACAGGCAGCCCTGGACCGTCTGGATGGTACTCGGAGCTTCGCTGTGTCCTCCAGCCAGCTGTGCCTCTGTCCTCCAGTCAGCTGTGCTGTGCATGGCTGTTTGTATAACAAGGGTGAGCAGTGACGTTTTCTGTCTTCTCACCAATGCTCTGGGGGAGGCCCACATACCATAGCTGCTCAACCTTCCAGCTTTTTGTATTTTTGCTTGGGTTGATCAAGATAAATTAAAAGAACATATGCTCTATGTACCTTCCCAAGTATTATAAAGAAAATACAGGGCCAGGGATATAGCTCAACAGTTCCACACCTGCCTGGCAAGCACAAGGTCTTGAGTTTGATCCCCAGTACCACACACATACATAACACAAAACATAAATTGAAATAAACCCCCAAACCTCATATGTTTGGATTAAAAATACACCTTCAACTAATGCTAATGGCATTGATAAGATCACTTTACAATTAAATTGGTAGTACCTAGCAAACATTGGAAAATATGCTTTAATTTTGGAGTCACAATTCTTGGTAAGCATTCTAAGGAGATAACTGATACTATGGAAAAATATTATAAAACAGGAAGATAGTCTTTGAAAATTTTTTGTTTTAGTATAAAATAGATATAGCCTATATGCTCAGTTAGGACAGTGTTTTTTTTTTTTTAACTCTATTTATTATAAAATTAGGTAGCCATTATATAAATATTTATACCATGAAAGACAATGAAGCATTTAGTAAGTAAAATTGAATGTATATATTGATAAGAGGAAAGTATAATTGAATATACAGTATTGATAGAAGTATTTTTGAAGTTTAATAGAAAAGTACCCTGGATTGTGGGAGATATCTTAACATACTTTAATCATGCTGTATATTTTCATGTGTATTATGTAGTAATAAATTTTTTAAAAAGACAGAGAAAAATAAATGATCTTTGTAGATTAAGTAAAAATAAATGATCTTTGTAGATTAAGTAGAAAAGCTTTAAACCCAAGGCCTCTTGGTTCTCTCAGTGATATGTGAGAAGATGGTGTAAAGTCTCTTTTAGCACTGTCCATGAGCTAGGAAGGCTGGTTCCGCTGCAGGTCGCCTCGCTGAGGACACTCAGCGTGGGAAGCAGAGGAGACCACACTACATCCCAGCAAGGACTCGCACAGAACCAAGCCTCATAACAACTGCTACTCCAGCCTCACCACCCTGGAAGTATCCATAATCCCCTCTCATCTACACCTTGGTTAAATTTACGTTTTCAGAAAATTCCTATAATTTTACTCCTTCAAATTATAACAGAGTAAGACAGATTATAGAAGTTTTATCCTTGTACTAGAAGTTCATTTCATAGATGACTATTGAGTATCTACAAAATATGATGTATAACATACTGCACGATAGCTAGATAATACTAAAACTAAATAGTAAAGCCTGCCAATATTTCTTTAGCTCACTGGCTAAAGTTCTGGTTTATCAGAACTTTTTGTGCCAGGGTTGTTGTCAAGCTTTCTTGTGTGTTGTCCACCTAGGGAACCCAGGTGGACAGCCTTTTGAGTCACACTCTGTGTCTCCTACGCCTTTCCTTTCAGAGGATAGGACTGTAACAGTCACAGAGATCTGCATATGTCCAGGGCACGGCCATTTCCAATGCATTGTGCTATTTTGTTGTGGAATCAGAGTTCCCAAGAGAACAGATTCCTATATTGGTCAAAGCCAAACCAAGGGACACATCTAACTATGGAATTCTCTGTTGCAGGGCTCAGGGTATAGGTGGCTGGCAAAGCAGTGCATGAGCAAAGGCCTGGGTATGACCCCAGCACTGGAAATAAAAATCACTGTGGCAGCTCATGTCTTTTGTCTCAGGCCCACCTCACCAGGCCTGCGTGCGGCTGCCGTCACGTGTTGTTTGCTATCTCTTCACGCGGCCCTTGAATCAGAGTAGGAAGCCGAATGTACTTTTCCTGGATTTTGCAAGATGTCAAGTCATGTCGGCTGCCCACAACAAAGAGCCTTCACTGTGTGAAACCACAATCTAATCTCCATCCTAGGCGGAGCCCGTCTGCCTCCTCGAAAGGATCGGAGAGGCCCTGCACTGACTTACCACTAACCTGAGATAAAGTGGAGGCTTCTTCTAACCTCTTAGCTTCTCAAAACTGGGAAAAATTTCCTTCTGTGTTGATCAATTTCAGGTGATGGTGGGAAAATGTCAGAACTGTGCCCAGTTCTTTTCTGCAGACATTTATATTATAGTTCAGAGGCCCAAGTACACTCCGCTTTCCCGGAAGCATCTGATTTTCCAAACACTGCTGATTTTGAGTCCTCTGAGTTCCTTTCCCAGCCCTGGCGGATCCGAGTGAGCGTCCTGTCTATGCACGGCATGACCAGGATGAACTTGAGCACCAGCACCGTGCAGGGAACGATGAGCGCTAAGATGTAGGCGGAGGGGAGATACCATCGCAGGGCCGAAGGGCTGAGGAATCTCTTTCCACCGTACACCAGGGTGTGGGCTGTGCACAAGGTCAGGGTCAGATAACCCAGTTTGGACTATAATTAAAAACAAAACACAAAAGCGTATCAACACTATGTTCCTTTAAAGCAAAACTCTATAAATCAAGGAAATTTACCTGTCAACTATCACAAACATTTGAAATCTACATGATTAAAGATGTCTGGTAGGAATAGAATAAAACATTAACTTTTTAGGATAGTAAATAATCTATTAAATACAAAAAACCTTGTTGCTTAAAAATGGCTTTACCTTAACCTGGCTCTAAATTCTAAATTTCAGTGTTTACTTCTATTTTAATGGCTTGAGTGACAAAATTTTGCTTGCATTTGCTCTTCGCTTGTAGGAACTGCAAGCTTTGACACTGAAATCTCATTTCCATGATTAATATTTTATTTTGTTACCAAGGTTCAGAGTGGCTGGGCTTCAGAATCATTTGGAGGGCTATTAAAAACAAATGACTGCGCTCCACCCCCACAGCCTGAGACTCAGTGGGGCTGGGTGTGGCCCCACAGTGTGGGGCCCCTGTGTGGCCCCTGTGTGGTCTCCACAGGTGCTTTGTGAGCCTGATGGGTCCCCAGGTGATCCACAAGCGGACGCCTCTGGTGCCAACTTTGAGAATCACAGGTCTGCAGGATCGTTACTCACTGGCTGGAGTGAAGTGTCTGTAGGTTGAGGCATGGGAGAAAACAATTTCCCTTCTAACCAGTATGAAGTGATCGTATCTATCAGATCTTGCTTAGAAGGTTTTTTAACTTTGTTTTCTAAAGATCTGCTTTGTTTTATTAATTTGTTCATACTGTAACTTTAATTTTGAGAAGGTGAAATTTGATCTTTGGACTTTTTTCAACTTGTATCTAGTCCATCTCCCAACCCAGAGTTTAACAGTTCTTATCACTCTTCACTGTAGTCTTAGTTGTGGCCCTGGGAGCAGTTGGAGATCACAGCAAGGTGTGGCCAGGAGGAAATCAAGCTGCTGTGTCCCTGTGTGACAGGGCTCGGAGTTTTCAGATGTGCCTGTTTAACGAGATGGCTAGGGAAGTACAGGAGCAGCACAAAGGATTCGGTCTGGTAGGAGGGTAAACGGGGCCGTTCGTAAAGCCATGCTGTCATTGCACTTGTAAGTTTACATCTCTAAGTCTTTACCTGCACAAATCGGAACTCTCTCCAGTTGACCATGTTGCTGACTGATGGCAAGGAGGTGATACCCAGGACCACAAACAGAAAAAACCCGAGGATTCCCAGAGATACGTAAGAATCACTGAGCCAGGCTGTGGAGGTACTGAAAGGGTCAACTTTCTTGTCTGTCACCTAAAAGAAATTATAAACAAATTTTAAAAATACATTTTTTACACAATGCACATGCTTTCAGGGAACTGAAACGTGGGTAATTTGCCCACAGCAAATTATATGACATTTCTTATTGATCACTTAAAAATAAATGCACTCAATAGAAATGTTTTTGGTAAAAGTATGTTCTACTGGCTTTTTATTATATTTCTGGACCCTAGAAGTTGTGTAGGGAGTTTTAATTTACCTTATAAATCCTAAAACAACATAAACATGTACCTTCTTTACCAAATGACTTGTCGCCACAGAGAAACGTCATGCATTCTATGAGTTTACAATGTGTCATGTCTGCTTTGTGTGCTGGTTACTCACACACACAGTGTGAGCACTTTCACGTTCTATCTAGTGTAACAAGGAGTCTCTTATACTTGACCGAGAGGAACTGGATCTTCATGGTACTTGCTTTACTGAGAAATATTTGTGTATTTGTTAGAGAAAAACTGTAGAGATACACACAGATAGGAAGAGGTAGAAGACATATCACTAAGTTGTCCCAGTCTTTGAGACTGTGCCAGGATTGGTCAAAATCAGGAATTTCCAAACTAGAACTGGCTGAGAACACTTCCTGTGGGGGGCACAGACTCCCCACACTGACTCGGAGTCTAGCTGTGCATAACACAGTGTTTGATATTTGCTTGGAATTGTTCATTTTGTTACTGAGGACTCTTTATTACAAGTGGGAGTTATAAGCACCCTCTGTGAGTCTGTTCACATTGCTGCAGTGTATTTGAGCAGCCTCCTCACAGGACAGTCAGTTTTGACTTGGAAAGGTAAGAAGCATGCATAAAAAAGGCTTGGAAAAACTTGGGTCTGTATTATTGACTGCCACTCCAAGGAGTTCAAGTAAGTGTCATTAGGTTTCTGAGACCCCAATTCGGCACGTTACCAGTGTCTCAGTGAGTGTGGGAATACAGGTCTGGATCCCACTGAGCCTGAGGACCTGATTCGTATTCCTAATAATCATATGAGATCTTAACTGGATTTATTAAAAGCCCCAGGTGTGATGTTTCTGATTTTAGTTACTTTAAAAAATCAAGCTGTCTATAAGAGTCATTTTCTGTAATTATGAATAGTAACACTCCTCTTTGACTTGGGAGTAGGAGGATACAATGAGACAAGTTACCTGGGTGGCAGTTACGTTTCTTATCCTCCATCGCACGTAATACCGAATAGGAATCACGAGCGTGTAGATGACGTGCAGGAAGGCGAACCCCAGGGCCACCAAGCCAAGCTGCTTCCTGCGGAGCATCCAGTGGTCCAGCCAGTCCGGGAATCGGCGGTATTTCGTGCCTCGGTAAAGTTGCAAGATGGCAGCAAGAGCGCCAGGGAGATAAACCAAGGCAAGCAGTACCAGAGCTGTTATCGGGAAGACGCGGTTGGGAATGGAGATGGCCAAGCGGAATGCGTTATCTTCCTTTTTATACACATAAGGGTAGATTATGTCTCTTATGACAGAGTAGAAGAAGAAAAAGATGCACAGCGCAGCAGCCACACAGAAAGGGAACCTCCACATTGGGAAGAGCTGCAGGGGGTAGTTTTCAATTTCCTTGGCTGCCAGGAGAGATCCTTGATCCAACGGTGTGAGTCCAAGAGTTCGGACAATATCCATCACTCTTTGTTTGGCTTTGGTGTCATTTCCACAGACAAACACCTGGGGTAAAAATAATTAATTCTGTATGGATACTTATTCTTTAATTACTTGGAAGTATATATAGACACCAGCAGAATTACATGCAGTAAGGAACTGTGCTGGATAACTAAGTACCAGAGTGTTCAATAGAGGGTGGCTTTAGACATGTCATGATAACATAACCTTGGTTCTCCACAGTGTGAATAGTTTGGCTCTCCTTCCACATGTGTAGGTGCCAACATCACTCATGATTGCTTCCAATCTTTGGGTATAAATTAAACCAGCTTTGTACAAGACAATGGGAGTGCAAGAGGATACCTAAGAAGATGGATTAGTTTGTAGTTCAGACAAGAGGATTCCAGGAATTGACGTCATTGGTACCATCAAAGTAGAAGTTGAAGGTGTAGACACTTGGAAGTGAGTCTCAGCAACTCACTTCCCATCATGCTCACACTCAAGAAAACTATTCTTGGCACATATTAGAAGAATGTAATACTTATTAAGCATTTAATTTTGAATTTTTACTTTGAGATCTTTGAGATAAGTGCATATTAAAAGACTCACCTTTTAAATAAGGTGGTAGTTATTTTTAAGATTATATTTAATCTTACCTGTCGACTTGCATCCAGGGCTCCTGACTGGAGGGCCCAGGCTGAGATGGTATTAAACGCTTTTACCACACGGGCTCCTGGCACCAGCTGGGCAAGGTACTCTGCGTTCGATTCTGGATACTGATCGACTCTGAGGTTGTTGCTGACATCTACCAGTATTTTCCCATTGAGAACTTCAGTTAGTTCTATGAAAAAATGATAGTGGTCCCTATGGATTGCTATGATTATAATGTCAGATTTCTGGGCTGCTTCTGAATAGCTCAAGACCTCTGCACCTCTGGGGAGCAGGCTGGACATCTGGGGGCTTCGACTTCCAAAAACAACAGAATAACCACAATGGAGCATCTTCAATCCCAGAGATCTTCCAAAATCCCCCGTTCCAAAAATACACACGGTCTCTTGCTTTTGTGAGGAATTCATAGTAAGAGGAAATGCATTTGTACCAGGGTTTTCCATTCCTGAAAATAAACCACAAAACAAAAAATATTAATGGCTGGGGCATAAAAATTTAATTAGAATTGCATCCAGAAACTAATGTAATTAACTGATGTTCTAATTTCTAATTATTTCAAGTATAGGCCTCCCCAAATTAAGCAAGAGCAAAAATTGTTATGTACATTGTGTTTAACAAAGTCACCAGAGAAAAGCCTTCTGTTATATCAAGAGATGCAATAAAACACTTAATGGTGCATGTTTTAAAGCATGGACTTCTACTGCAATGATTGTGCATTTAGTGAATACTTATGGTTCCAAATGTGGTCTTTATACTAACAAGTGGTTAAATATTGAGTTTACAGAATGAATCTGTATTCTAGAATAATCCTCATTTGATCCATGTGCACTTTTTGTTAAAAGCTGCAGGGTATTTGGTTTTGTTTTTTTTTTTTTTTTTGCTAATGTTTTATTTAGGACTTTTGTGTCACTAAGTATAAGTAGGCTGGCCTATAATTTCTGTGTTGGTGAGTTTTTGGGTAGATTTTGCTCTGAAAACTTTTGGAACTGCGAGTATTATAACTATATAAAAATTACCCGAACTAAGGTTCGATGATTCTTAGGAAGTTCTAACCCTCCTTACTTATAGTGGACCCTGGGATTATGACTGGCTGGATATACGAACAACTTGGGTTACAACCAAATTTTGGTTCTAACTTACAAAGTCTTGAGTCATAACCCAAAAGCTGGCCACTTTTGCTTCCAGAGTTCTCAGACACAGATTTAACCCTTAAAGAGTGCTGAAGGAACGTGACAACACCCTTTCCTGTGTGGGGTTCACTGAGTAATTCCTGGGACAACATCTCTCTAAAGACTCTGCCTGCACAGGAGAGAGACTTGGGAGGCTGTGCGGAGGAGCCCGAGTCTTCAACGGAACAATTTAAGTTGCTGTATGAAATGGCTCTAGAACATATGAATTTATCAAAATGCAGACATAAAAGTCAGCCCAGGTATGAATGCTTCCTCTTTGTAACTTGTTCATAACCTATTTTACTACTTTCTTCTTAAAATACAAGTTGGAAATCCAGTGTAGCATAATTGGGCTGATACTCCAATTTTAAAATTTTATTTTACTCTGCCTCCACTCCTAGTTTCTTAGAATCATTCCTTTAATAAATTATCTTCACAGAGCCCTCACTTGCAAGATAATCTAAAAAATACAATGTTTTTTATATTTTTAAAAAGTGAAAATGACTTGGCCATGTGTGGTGGCTCAGGTCTGGAGGTGGGGGCAGGAGGATTACTGCAAGTCTGAGGCCAGCAAGTTGTTCATACCCAGACTGAACTACATAGGGAGACACCTTCAAAAAAAATTACCATCAAATGCAAAGTTACCATAATTAGAATGGTGAAATAAATAACATGTAAAAAACAAAGGTCCCAGCAATCTTTTGGAAGAATTTCACTTGAACTTTTGGGAAAATATCCTAATAATAGGAGTTCACAAAAGTTCAAAAAAACATACTCTGCACACAGGGGAGGTCAAGTAAAGGACGGATTTTTACAGCAACTCCTATGGAAAGAGCGCTGCTACATCCATGGCAGACACTGCTGTAACTACAGGAGTTGTGTGGTATGAATTCACGGATGTAGTAAGATTTCTTGTTCAAAGACTTTCAAAAGTGTCCTCAGGGCCGGGGATTTAGCCCAGTGGTCCTGGCGCCTGTCTTGAAATTGCAAGGGCCTAGGTTCGATTCCCCGGTAACCACATACAGTACTGGACGTGGAGACTCACGCCCAGCGGCAACCACTAGCACATACCACAGTGCCGGGCGTGGTGGCTCACACCTGTCATCCCAGCACTCGGGAGGCAGAGGCAGGAGGATTGCTGTGATGTGAGTTGGAGGCTGAGCTCAGGGCCAGCCTGGACCACAAAGTGAGACCCTGTCTCAAAAAGAAACAAAACAAAAAAAACAAAAAGTGTCCTCACTGGAAAGAATAGAGAAAATAAGAAAGGCAGCAAACAAGAAGAAGACTTACTAAGAAAAGATAGGTCAAAGCATAGCACAGTGTGCCCCTTCCTCTCCGTTGGCACCGTGGACACCCACACACCTCAGGTGCGCCAGGACGTGGAATAGGGGTGTCTCTGCCTGGAAGGCCTCGGAGGCTGTGTCCATCCCAGGAAGCACAGGGCGACGGCTCTGGGAGGCGTCACGGGGGTGCAGTACTCCCACAGGACCGTGGTCCAGGTGGAGTCAGTCCGTAACCCCCCCCCCCCATGCAGCAGCCGCCACCCGGAAGAGTCTCACATCCGGAAGCCAGCTGTGGGAGCAGGTGTGGGACCCGCAGGGAGCTTCCCCGCAGGGCCTCCGTAGGAGGGCGCAGGGCCCGCAGGCGTGTGGGGGTCCACCTCCCCCACCTCCCAGAGGTGGAGAGCGCAGGCCACTTCCAGGCTTTTCTGAGGATTCTGACGTTTGAAACACAGGGTTTCTGATTGCACCCCAGGCCACTGAGTACATTTGCAGCACTGTTTAACTCTTTGTCTAACACAGGGCATTTTGATAACTTCTAGTTTTGTTTTTCGGTACCAGGGATCGAACTCATGACCTTGCACCTTTGAGGCAGGTGGAGCACCACTGTGCTACATCTCTGGCTAGTTTTCAGTTTTGAGCTGTGCAAGCAAAGTTGCTATGAACAGTCCTCTCTAGGTGTCTGTGAAAATAAGCTTTTATTTGCCTGGGATAAAGGCCCTGCAGTGCAATCCCCGGGCATATGGTGAGTGTGCGTTTAGCTTTGTGTCAGTCTGCCGTTCTGGGTTCCGGAGCGGCTGCGCTACGGTGGCACCTTACAAGTAGCAGCACTTCTCATTTTAGCTATTCTGATATTTCACTGTGGATTTAATTTGCATTTCTCCAAAGGCTCATAATGCTGAACATGTTTAAGTGATCACTTGGCATCAGTAGGCCCTCTCTGGGAGACAGCTCTGCATGTATTTTGCTCATTTTCTAACTGATGATATATTTTAACTTTGAGTTTTGATTATTTTTATGTACTTTAAACATGAATCCTTTGTCAGATATGCCATATACTCCCTCACTCCATTAGTTGCTTGCTTTATTTATTTATGTCTTATCAGGTTCTTTCACAGGAAAAGTTTTTAAGTTTGATGATGTCAGCCAGGTACGATGGCACACGTCAGAAATTCCAGTACTTGGGAGGGTGAAGCAGGAGGATCCCTGAATTCATGCCAACCGGAACTGCATAGAGACCGTGTCTCAAACAACAAAACAGAACAAAAAAATTGATGATGCCCAGTTTACCTTTGATATTTAAAAACTCATTTGAAGCCCTAAGACCTAAATATTTTTCCTAAAAGTTAAAATTATACACATTATCAATAATCTATTTTTAATGAATTCTGTGTAATATACAAGGTTTATGTCAAGGTTCAGTTTTTGGCCGTGAGCATTAGCTACCTGCTCCCTTGCAGCTCCTTGGATATACTGCATGCTTCACTGAGCTGTGTCACACCTTGGTGAAGTACAAATTGTGGGACAGGTGTGCGGCTCAGTCAGCAGCAGAGAGCTCGCCGAGCAGGCACAGCGCTCCCAGTGTGATTCTCAGCACCAGAAAAACACAAAATCCAAAGGAGCAAAACCAGGACAGAAAATAGACGACTGTCCTTGTAGGTGTGGGTTCGTTTCTGGGTTCTCTATTCTGTCCCACTGATCCTAACATCCGTCCTTCTGCTAATAACGACCTGATGTCGATGGCTGTAGCACATAATATTTTAAACTTCGGTACAGCGATTATATTCTTTTTCAAAATTATAGCTAGTCTAGCACCTTTTCTTTTTCCACATAAACTTTAGAATAAACCTTATTCTTAGAAGAAACAAGAGCCCTAAAAATACTCTAAACAATGCATATCTGTTGACTTTTTGGATTTAAATAAATCGCTGAAGGTTTGTTTCTGTAAAACAAATTATTTCAATTATTGGGTGAGACAATGTTATTCATCCCCTCGCGGCCTAATTTGCTTAAAGCAGGTGGGGCTTCCTTCTCTCTTTCTCTCTCCCTCTCAGTCACACTGGGGAATGAAATCTTCATGTGGGAGCTACAGTTCCAGCCTTTAAAACCTTTAACATTTCTTTTATTTTAAGACCAGGTTTCACTAAGTTGCATAGACTGGGCTTGAAATTATAATCCTTCCTCAGTGTCCAGAGTTCTGGACTTAGCAGTGCGTACCACCGTGCCTGGCTAAAACAGGATGACGGAAGGAACAGTAATCCTAAGTTTTTCAGTCTGACCAAGGCACAAGGTCCTGACCGAAGGCAGCCTTCCCGTCTCTGGTCTTGTCACTGCTGCCCCGGCAGGGCTGCCTCGGTGGCCTGGCTTGATTCAAATGTTTACCTTTCACCATCATTTTGACTTTCAGGAGGAGCCTGAAGTCTCACAGGATCAGATATGGCGAATCAGGCAGATGAGGACACACTGTGATGTTTTTAGGAGCTGGCCCTTCCATCAGGTGACACTCTGAGGCGGGGTTCACTGTGTTTTTGTAAAAACATTTGAGGAAGAAGACTTGAAGAACTGCTTTAGAGAGTGACAAGTGACAAGGATAATGAGATAACTGTTTGCAGAAGGGGAACATTTTCAGGGGGATAAGTGGTAATGCATGTTTGATTGTAGTAAATTTAAAAAATTAAGGCTCATTGCACTTTTGATCACCCCTTGTACATACTTCCACATGATCTGCAGATCATCCACTAGGAACTAGCGGTGGTATGTGCTGCAACTGCATTGAGTCTATTAGTAGCATGACTCTACCACCTAATTAGCTCTGAGAGAGATGTGTTAGGAAGGGTTATCATCAATTTTGGGCTTCACAGGAACATGAAGTTCTTTGTTGGTATTCCATCTCAACTCAAAATTTTATTCATACACGCTGCTACATTTAGGTCTTAACAGCACCTGACATAATAAATTAAGAGGCGTTTATGATTTTGTGGCCAAGAGTCTCATTGTGGAGGTTCATTAGCAACTGTCTGGGCTGGTTAGTTCCATTTCATTAAAGCCTGGTACACATGACCACAAGGCCGCTGGTCCAGTCTTGTTTGGGATAATTTGCAGGGGCCTGACCTCACACTTTTTATCCTGAACAACTCCCAAATCCAGGGTCCATTAAAGAGTTGGCACTAGGACCAGGACCGTGGATCACTGACAGCAGGACAGCCACTCTAGCTCTCCAGTTTGGTGGCAGTGGGTTTGCAACCATTGCATAAGCATTTCCTCCCCTTGGAGAGTGGCAACAAGGCATGTAAGGTTTAGTTCCAGTTGGGGATTTTGCTTTTGTAAGTCTGCTGTAGTCAGAGGGAAGTGTTTTGGTAATTTTAACTAACTGTGTTCAAACAAAATTTCCTATGAATGGGCATGTGTCTTCATGTTAGGGACTCCGGGATCATCTCCAAGTGACGACTCTCACTGCAGTTCAGGGATAGAGCAGTTTCGTAGTGGAATGGACCCTTTCCTGCAAGTCTTGCTGCAGGGAACTCCGTTCTGGGTCACAGGACCTCTCGCTACTTCTGGAGGTCCTCAGGCCCCCTCTCACACTAAGCCTGTGCTCTACCACTCAGCTACACCCCTGAGGTTCTAGTCTCAGTCCTTTTCCATGGTCTGGCTGGAGATGCCTTGCGAGGGGCTGAGAGCTTGAAGTCTGCTCTGATGGGAATATTTGAACCACAGAAATCACCTGGTTGCTACTAATCAGGACTTTCCTTTTTCCTTAACCCTGTTAAAGTTGTACCATTAGCTTTTTCCTTATCTCTCACCACCTCCCACCAAAGCTCTAGCAATGTGCTCTTGGCGGTGGGAAGATAACTGGGCTGTCAGGGAACACTGCTTTTCCCATTGAGACTGTACATTAGGTTTGAGTCTCTTTCCACTGAGCCCTCCCTTCCCCGAGGTGTCCAGGTTCTTTATGAAAATGGATCACATCCCAACAGAAGTCCAAGGCCCTGTCCATCTACATACAGAGCTGAGACAATGTGGCTGTAAACCTGATCTATTTGGACTCTTGTTTCCCTTAGGGAAATACATACGGGGAACCCTGTATTTACTACTATCCCCAAACACAGTCCTCTAGTTTTCCAAGTATACCTCAAGACAGAGAAACATAATTTAAAATCTCAGTCCAGAAATATTGATTATAATAAATCACTCACTAACCTAATTGCTTTTTCCTCAACCTACTCTTTAAAGGAGTTAGAATGCAAAGTACTTTTTTAAAAAAGAATCTTAAAGTATTATAGTTATAAATTTATTTAAGAAAAGTACCCAGTGTAGCAACATAAGTCAAGGAAAATGAAACTACTGTTTTTTGCCTGCTTACATTAACTATAATAATTTGAGCTATTTATAGGTGCTGTATCATACAGAGCCATCCAGTAGTTCTTGCCAGATGTCAGGTACCTAGGATCTGGGCTTTGCCATCATTCTCTGCTCCTGTACACTGGCCGACTGCAGGCAGCACCCACAGTGATGGGCTCTGTCCACAGTGACCAGTACCTGCCAGGCTTTACTGGGGTTATCACCAGGTACTGGGCATTACTTCCTGTTTTCAGGAGAGATTTCCCAAACAGCCTCTGTGCTGCACAACAGGGATACAGTGCTACCGTGACGGGCCCGGTCCTCCAGGAGCTCTGGACCTGGGAAGGATGTGGCCTCACCAGCCTGTTCCAAGGTACCGCGTAAGAGCCAGGCCAGAGACAGGGCAGAGGAGGGTAGTCATCCGCTGGGAAATAGGCAAGGTAGTTTACCAAACGGTGCAGGTGTCTTGCCCACCATTTAATTTGAGCTTAAAGTTTCCATTTTATATATATACGAAAAAAGCAGGCAAAAATGGAAGATGTGCCTTCAATGTCAGCCATGAATTATTCCCTCCCATTCAGGGTTCATATCTAGCTGATGTTTTTCCAATAACTCTTTAAGAAACACGTGATATTGTTGAGTCACATGTTGGTTGTCTTTTATTCAGAATTACAGTTCCTTACTTTTGAAAATTACCCTTGGAGCACATTTTCATTTGATATGAAAAGTCCTCTTTATTTTATCCTGAGAGTAGGACTGACCATATATACTCTTCACATAAAGGACACATATCTCTCAAAATAACTTTTCAGTAGTACATGACTGCCAAACTACAGTGTGGTAATTCCTTTCTCCACATGGCTAAATACAATCTTCTAGAACACTGCAGAAAGGAATTTAAGAAGTCAATGTCCTTCCTGGCCAATTAGCATGGAGTACTTTTTAGCAGTTAAATGCTTTCTTTTTGAAGGGATATATTTCTCAAAATTAATCTTCAAATAGCGTGTACATTTGTTGTTTCAAATGCCTTAATGTCTTTGAAAGAGCAACTTATTTAAACATACAGACCAACAATATTTTACTCAGACATTTTCTTAAGCGTTAGTTATCCTTTAGCTATTTATTTAGTTTTATTCTTTGCATAACTTATTTCTTCTTAACAAAAGGAAAACATTAGTTCAAGCCATTTAGGAAATGACCTCAAAAACCACTGAAAGGATGTTCGAGTAGGTTTAATATCTCGAGTGGGACTCCTGAGAAGGTCTTTGCAGGCAATTGTTCCCTTTGGGTGTGTAACACAGAGTCGAACAGGTTGTCTTGTAAAGCTTACTTCTATGATTTCCTAGCTGAAGCTTTAAAAAATCCCAAAAGCTGTCCCAGAAAAGTATAATACTCATTGTATTCTAGATTCTCACAGCAGGGATTCTCTTAACCAAGCCTTCTTCCCCGAAACAACCTGAGAAGGTGTAAATCCTCGCAAGTCCTCGGGCTTGGCAGGGCTGCTGTGACGTCTGTGGCACTTACGTTTTTGTTTTCTTTTGCTACAGTTTATCAGTCTTCCTAAGACTTTCCAAGGAAGTGATTTCTAAATAGCAGTTGATAAAAGTATCTAAATCACTTGTGACCATAGGTAGAAGGGGAGTTTCACACCACGAAGTGTCTGAAATCAACCACAGATCGGCTCCTTCGACCACGGAAGGGAGAAGCCCTGACCGCTGAACAGCGGTCCCAGAGTCGGTGAGGCGTTTCGGGGGAAGTCTTCTTGAAGATGGGGTGACACCAACCTGTGGCTCTGGGCTGCTCTCACTTTAAATGTCCATGACAAATTTCTATTTTTCTTAAAGTTTTTACAACATTGCGCAAGGCGTTTCCAATGTTACAGACTTTAGAAAAATATTTTTTAGTTCCTTCTAAGCAGCAGTCTGCAAGCTTAAGCAAAGCAGATGTCTGGAAATCATTCCTAAATTAGGGGTCAGCCTCGGGTCGCTTTCTGAACTTCAGCACAACTATAAATGTTGTCAAAGGGGAAAAAGTGCTGTGATTCAATTTCCCCTACAGGAGTGCCCATTCTTTACAGCCTGGAGTCTGCTAACGGGGAGCGCTTCCCTGGGCTGCCGGTGCTCCCCCTGCAGATGGATACACGTGGGTAGAGCCGCTGGCTAGCTGCTAAATCACGGCGTCCTGAAAACCCGGGGCCTTGCAAAAGGCCATATCTCAAAAAAGTAACTGCTTCAAATAAATGTGCCATTTTACAAAATTGCACCTACTCTATCAGAAAACAAGTTCTTCTGTGTGAGTGACATTTATACGACTGCCATTTATAGAGAACAGGACGGCCTCACATAGCAAGGCTGGAGAGTCTTTGAAGGCCAAGTGTGCTCCAGGGAGAGATGTGACAGGACCTTGGGGACCCGCGGGCAGCGTTCTCACCCCATGGCCGAGAATTTGCTTAGAAAACGAACCTGCCCTATTGCAAAGGAAGAAGTTTCTCAGCTGTGCCGGTGGCATCCCTGAGCTCCCCAACCCACTGTAATCAGGTGAAAAGCCCTGGGCTCAGAAGCTGCGGTTTTGCAGTGGGTTGGGCTTTGTGCTGGTCTGCACCAAGAGCCTTTCAGCTTCCATCCGCGGACACAGGCTGCGACCCAGAGCGTCTGGCTGGGCGCGGGCCGGCTTTTCCCGGCTTCTCACCCGCAGTCCGGGCCCTCACTGCCCAGCGCAGGCGCGCAGGGGAACGGACCAGGGCGCAGCGCTGCCTGTCTGCGGACCGAGAAGTGAGGCTTCCGTTTCTTTTCACCGTACATCATAATCTAAGCAACCCTTAACCTCCTTATGGGAATTTAGATCAGATCAGAGTCCGATCCCGGGACGGATCTGCAGCTCTTGGTCGGTGAGCAGCCCGCCTGCCCGAGGGGCCGGCAGCCCGCCGACGCCGCGGAGCAGCGCGCCCCGGGCCGGGATGAGGGGCCCGGGAAGGGTCAGGACCGCGAGGTGCGGGCGCGCGGGGACCTGGGGACCGGCCCTGGGGGGAGCGGGGCCGAGCGGAGCCGAGCGGGGCCGAGCGGGGCCGAGCGGAGCCGAGCGGGGCCGAGCGCGGCCCGGACCTCACCTGCGGGCTGTGCGGCGGGCGGCGGCGGGCGGAGGCGCAGCGGTCGGTCGGCGGGCGCGGCTCGCTCGGCTCCGGTATAAGAAGCGCCGCGGGGGGGGGGGGAGCCCGAGGGATTTCGCAAGAGCAGCGGTGAGGAAAGGTTTCCAGGAAGTGTCGGCCGGGAATCCCGGACAGCCGGGAGAACCAGCACAGCCTGCGCGGCCGCTGCTGATCGCCGGGCCGCGAGGGGCCGAAGCCCACGGCCGGGAAGACCTTGAGCCCCGGTGGTGCTGGCCCCCGGGACCCCACACTCCAGGGCTGCTGGCACCCCCTTGCAACATGTATTTTGTTATCTCTACGTTATCTGCAATCCTACTCAGTGGCATGCTATTGAAGTAGGTGTCATCTCGCCCTGGGGAACAGTGTAACAGTGTCTGCACGTTTGGTGCTGGTTAAAATGTTTTCCGAACATTCGGAGGTGGAGGTAGTTGAACACACAGGAGCTGGGCGCCCTCCACGTGGAGGGCTCTGCGGGCAGGAGCAGGCTCAGTGTGTGCCCGCACCCAGCCAGCCCCCTGCTTCACATGAACACGGATTACTGCTCTTCAATTGATAAGCCTGCCACAGACTCATAATTTGCTAGACTCATCTGACAGTACTCTGAGGTCAGGGAAAAGTATACAAAGCATGCGTTGTTTGATAGCATCGAAGTTCTGGTGCGGTGTGAAGGTTCCTTGCTGAGGGGAGGGCAGGAGGCCGCAGGTGTGTCCTCAGAGGCCTCCTGACGGCTGGCTAGCTCGATGCGGGGAGGAGCAACTAGGGGCTGTGGCTTTCCAGCTTGGATCTGGCACGGCGAGAGCTTTGCCCGATGACTGGCCTCTGGCCTGCGATCTAGCTTGAAGCCCTGTCGGTGCAGGAACTTGATCCTCAACACGTCGACCCAATATTTATAATTTACTAGTAGCCAGTGCAATACGAAACAAATAGCTTCCGTGAAAAGAATGTTGCTGGGGGCCCCGCTAGTTTTTGCGCGCACAAGACTGCGCTCGAATGCCACATTCCCACAGCCTGCTGGCGGCTGCTTAGGAGTAAGCTCTGTGCTAGGTGACAGAAAGTAGCTACTGCCTGACTGGGAGTGGTGACACAAATCTATAATCCTAGCACTTGGGAGGCTGAAGCTGGTCAGTTGAGAGTTCAAAGCTGTCCTGGGCAAGGTCAAGGCTAGCCTGGACTGCACAGTAACATCTTGTCTCAACCAAACAAACCAAAAGATAGTAGCAAATAGCCTTTGTTAGCGTTAATTTCTAGAGTCACTTGTGCTTTAACAGTTGATTTTCCCTGTAGGCCTAGTAGGGACACACAATTCATAAGTCTCCTAGTTTTTCCTTAAACTCTAAAATAGTGGGAAATTAAGCTTTTTCTACTTTTCAGGGACCTTCCCCCCTATATATTCAGAGAGGGTCTGTGCCTTCTCCCTCTTACTTCAGGCTTCTCTTTAATGTGTACCACACCTCATTATGGGTAAGGCCTTCCATGGGTAAATCTGGAGGCCACTGACTTGGCAGTCTGTTGTTATGTTACGCACAGAAAATTCTTACTGACTAAACTCTTTGCCCTTCTCCCGTCTGCCAGCAGCAGCAGAGAGCTGGTAACTCTGACGCAGGTCCCTTTGGTTTTCAGACACCGTCTGGATCACGAGGATGACTATATTCCCCAATGGAGCTTCCAACTAAAGATAGGATCATGACTTTATCACTGCTAAGGGGATGAAAATAAATGAAGTTTGGTCAGTGTAAGAAGCAGCTCTATTTCAGTTATGTAAAATCGTTTCTTTGCTCAAGGCAACTAAAGTCCCAAAACAGGAAGAGGAAATTAGTAGGATATGATGGATGGGAAAAATTTGTCTTTATTTGTCCTTATCTTAAGAGGCACTTGACTTATTTGTCTTGCGGTTTAAGGATTAATTTCCTCCTGTAGGCTTAGGAGGGACACACAGTTCATAACTCTCCTTTTTCTTTAAACTCTTGCCTTCAGGGAAAGTCAAACTTCCACAATATCCCAGAAATCTGAACACTCAAGGATGTGCATTTGGCAGGATCCATCCTTCTTCTTGTAGTACGATGATCAGAGTCCAGACAAGCCTTCCAGATGCTGCACCCTACAAAGTCTCCTGTGTAGGAATTTCCGTGTGTGCTGTATCCTGGATCTGTCCTGTTCCTGCATCACTCACCAGTTGCTGCCTCAAATTCCCCAAAGGACAGAATTTTGACAAATTGTTGAAAACCAGAATTCACCCCTAAGTTACTGAGTAAGTGGCCTTTAGTATCTTAGATCTTATTTTCTGTGTGGTATGCCTTCTCCCCCGGGACTCCCTTCTGTGTCTCTGGTCTTGGCCCTTTGTGCTCTTGCTGAAGACCTCTCCTTTTAGAGCATCACACTGTATTACAGGACTGTGCTTCTAATAGGCGCTGGCCTTGAAGGCAACCAGCTTGATCATGATTGTCACCATCAAGATACAGGTGTGAGAAATGCTTTCTGACTTAAAGACTGGAATATAAGAAAACAAGAGAGAGAGAGGAAAAGGCTGATATACTCCTAGAGATGTTTCTGCTTAACCTAAAGAAATGAATCTCTAATAAAGGGGTGTTCAGGCCCCGGTAATATATAAACACCTGACATGAAGGAGGGGTTTCTTATGGCACCTAGTTTCAGAAGGCTCAGTCCATGGTAGACTGGATCCAAAGCAGCAACATCATGGCAGAGGGTTAGGATTGAGCAAAGGTGCTCACTTCAAGGCAGCTGGGAAGCAACAGGGAAGACCCCCAAGGCAGGGAGGAGCAGGGACCAGATAAAATCCACCAACACCGACATACTCAGAAGTGTGCTTTCCTAATCTGCTATGTCCTCTGAAAACAGTCAGGTTGAAAATCATGAAATCAGAATTCACCTTCCCAGGATGTAAGACATTTTCAGTCTCTTGTTTGCGTATCACCTTTGACCAGGACTAAGGTAAGATGAGGGGTTAGGGCAGGGCGCACCGGGCACTCACTTCTGCTTACTTCCAAACCTCACCCTAAATGAGAGGGAAGAATGTGCCCGAAACTTCGCCCGTGGTCCTCATTGACCCTTGTTGTCCCGACCTTGCTGCATCCATTTTTCCCCCTCCTAATTATGTCTTCCTTTTCCTTTTATAACACCCTTGCACAATCTTGGACCTCGGAACGCCTGTTAAAGTGACAACACTACTGGAAATCTAGAAGCTTGATTTAGGCCTGTCCAATCAAAGCAGAGCTTTTAGGTTAGTGGTGGCCTGTGGTTCACCTGGGCCAATAAGAATCATTCTGAAACATCCAGGAAAGCAGCACACCCCATGTTGAATGGCTAGAATATGAACCTGCATTGCCGTGAGGAGAAAGTAAGTCTGAGAAAGCAGCCACTTCAGGGGAGGGCAGAGAAAGAGGTGGCAAGACACAGGCTTCTCAAATTGTTGGAGTTTCAAGCCTGAGGGCTCTATATCACCCAATGGATTTTTAGTTCCAAGAGTTAGTAATCAGGTCCTGTTAAGTGTGTGTGTGGTGCTGGCTAGTACAAGGGATGAGGTGGGTAGGCGCGCCCCTGCTCAGGCCAGCTTCTCCGGTCACTCTCCTCGGTCAGGCAGCCAGAATAAGGATGACATTCATGGCTCACGAACAAACAAACTAAAAACAGAAAAGAATCCATCTGTTTTTTCACTTAGAAGTGGGACTTGAAAAAACAGTTCATTTCTATGACTAATGTTTTTCAGCTATGTTCTAATACATTTCAAATGCAAATCTCTGTCTCAGCAAACTTCCTCTTGTGTGTGTGTGTGTGTGTGTGTGTGTGTGTGTTTTGCTTACTCTGTGGAGAGGTGGACAAATAGATACTCTCTCTCTCTCTCCTTTTCCCTCACCCTCAGAGACCGAAGGGTAAAATGAAGAATCCAGGCTATTGACTTGCTTTTAACCAATTTCTCAATTTCAGCCAACCCCGAGCAGGAAGCAGAACCAGCCATTTACCACCCACCCACACCCAAAAAAAGCACAGATGGGAAAGCATGCCAGACTGCAACAATACTGGAGACTGGGCTGGGCAGTCATGTCAGGAATGACCACAAAATGTTTAAAAATAAGACATGCTCTAATGGAGCAAGTTGTTACTGGGAGGCCGGGTCCTCACACTGTGAGGTCCTAGTATTCCAGGAAACCTTCACTTTTCATTCTTTGCATCTTTGAGAAAAGATTTCAGATAAGAAACCCAGGCCATCACACAAAGTGCAAGGTAGAGTTTATTACAAAATGACAGGAGAAAGGGAGAGAGAGACAAAGAGATAGGAAAAAGGACAGAGAGAGAGACAGAGAGACAGAAGGAGAGACAGAGAAAGAAAGAGAGGGAGAGAGAGAGAGAGACAGAGAGGCAAAGAGAGAGAGGGAGAGACAGAGAGAGACAGAGAGGCAGAGAGAGAGAGAGAGAGAGAGGCAGAGAGAGAGAGAGAGAGAGGCAGAGAGAGCTTTGAATGCAGGCAGCACCAAAGCTGAAGTAGCACTGAATGGAATCTCAGTTTATGTTTGTATAGTCCACTTGGTCTTTTAAAAAAGTCCTTTCTTTTTTCTAAGCTCATTGTCTCTGGAAATGAAATAGGCAGAGTTCACCTACTGTAGGGAGGAGTGGCTCCCTGTTGACTCCTTAGGTACTGTCTCCGTTTACTTTGAGACCTTTGCCCATCTATAATTTGTTCAGAACCCTTCTCAGCACACTTAGAGGATGTGACATTCTTTTAAGCTGAAGTTTGAAGTCACAAGCTTATACGGATTTTAGCTATAGCTAATGATTAAGAAAGGGAAGAGGCAAATACTATCTTTGCTCTTCATATCGCTCACAGCTGCTTGTCTTCAGGCCAGTAATGTCTGACTTGCTGCCTAAACCCGTGATTCAGAAGAAGACCCGTGGGTGAGTGAGAAATGAGTATCTTAAGAGGTCATTGACAAAGTCTGGACTGAGAGACAGCTGCAGCTACCCTCTGGGAACTGAAAATGAGCAAAAAGTTCCTGTCCTCTCCCTCTGGGTCTTCTTTATCTTTGTGGCATCTGCTGCTCACCTCCCTGGTCACAAAGTCTGCTAATTTTGGAGGTTTTTGCAGCATAGGGCTTAACCAACAGAAGTGCGGAGGTGGCCAGCAATACCTGCTGACCTCTGGGGAGGGTACGTAGTGACGATGCCATTAACGAATAAGACATTCAAAGTAGTGTGCAGAGGTAAAGAAATATTTACATTACTCTCTATATTTTTTGTTAAATGTAGCTAGTATTTGATGGAGAACACCAAGTGAGCTACAAATTCACAGCTTACCTTTTCACATCAAAAGTTTGAGTTTGCCTTTCCCCCCACCGAGGCTGTCTGAAGAGCCAGAAAATCATCTGTGAGAAAGGAACAGCTCTCCACGCCACAGGCCGTGTGGAGGTCTCGATGATCCATGAGGCCACGCCATCTTGAATGTGAAAACAACAGCATAGCCAAGGGCAGTATCACTTGTACACAAAACTTCCATAGAAGCAACAATTAATCTGTGGGAAAAACACTTTTCCCCTTGCTCTGTGAGCTGCTCCTGCTAGAATGTCCCTATTCCTGGTTGCTAGGACATTGCTCACGTCAGCGCCCCCCACTCCACTGTCCCTGCTCCACCATTCACTCCCCCAAGAAGCTGTGTGTTCGATAAATAGTGACAAGTCCCAGGAGATCAGGTAAGAGCCCAGTAAAACTTTGACTGTCCTGGGCCCCTTTATGCAGTAAAGATCTTGTCTTTCTTTTCTTATCCTGCTGCTATACCCTCGGTCAGGTGATTGGAAGTTTATGCAGCTTCCAATAAGTATTACTGGGAATTCTCTTTTGGTAACTCAGAAATTAAAGACAGGCCCCCTCATGCCACCCCAGCCTCCTAAGCGCAGAGGCTCTATTAAACTGTCAGCAGAGCTGTGAGTCGCCAGATGGCTGGTGGCTATTGGTGGCACTAGAGTGTCACTTGAGAAGGTAATTCCAGTCCGGCTGAACTGTGTCCTGGGCCAGTGAAGGAAGCTATGTAGATTTTCACAGGCTGAAGAGAAGTGGGAGAAAGATGCACATGGCCTGCGTTTTCAGACGGAATGAGCGTTGAGTTGAGCATAAAAGAGACCCACAGGGGAAAACCAAGGACAGGAAGAGTGAACGTACCAGGCCTTATTTTCCTACCTGCTTTTCTTTTGACCTTTTTTTCTCCCCTTTTTGGTCCCGCCGCACACTTGCCTGGCAGGTTATGAGCTTATGAGCTCCACCCTCAGCCCACCCGACCCATTGTTGACACTGAAGACCAATTACTTGCTGAGAGCCATTGTTTTCCTTCTAGGGAGTGTTTGAAAGATAACGGTAAAATTTGCTATGGTGCTGACAGTATAAAACATAGATAATTGGAGGTGTCAGATTTAGATTATTTTCTATTCACCCGTTATTTGTAATAATGTGAATGTAATAAGTGAAAATAATTGTTTTCATTTCTATTGATTATTTTTGGTTATATAAACTTCATTATAAAGAATGAATTAAAATCCTTAAAAGAATTGTTGCATGGGCACAAAATTTAAAATATGGAAGGAGTATATTAAAAGTCTTTATCTTCTGGATGTTGAGTTTCACACAGCAGCCATGTTGATGATATACTTGGCTCCTTTGTAGACAGCTAGTACATAACAAAGAGTATGCATTCCTTTGAAAGGTACAAGCAGCAGCCTAGTAATCTCATTCTTCTGTGTCTTGCTTTCCCTCTTAACAATGGAACTCGAAGTCATTCATAAGAAAGCAGTGAAGCAGTCCTCCCTAAAATCACACACGTACAAGCCCAGTTTGTTATACTCATTTTCCTTTATTTGGTTCTAACTTCCATTCCTAGCTCTCATTTCTAACACCATGTAACTTCTCTACCAGTTTTTTGCTGGTTTTTCTTCTGAAACACAGAAAACATGAGCACAAAGAAAGAAAAAAAATCGTGTGTGTGTGTAATTTGTGCATTGCTATACCTGTAACACTTAGAAGGTGACAGGCACATAGTAGGACCTCAATAAATAATGTTGAATGAATGAATAATGAATGGTTTGGAGGGGAAATGATGAGTTGGTAAAAACTTCTAAACAGGCATGTAGAAATTTAACATTTTTCATGCCAAAATGTATTGGTGAAGTTGTGCTTCACTGGCTTGCGAGGAAGGCTCAAGTGACTGCCTTTCCCAACTGCCAAACGTTCTTGCGTTAAGATTGTCCGTGAGGGGCCAAGTGCCTCTGGCTACTTTATCTTGTGCTATTCCCAGGGTTCTACCTTTCTTTATAAGACTTCATTTTCATCTGTACCCTTTTCATTTAATTGCTTCTTTCTCACCTCTGTATGTCTGATGTCTGCAAAAGTGTTCTGTGAAAACATAACCGAGTTCCTGGGCCTTTTTTCTGAAAGTGTTTCTGTGGTGAGGTTTTGCTTTCCAAGTCCCAGGAGTCAGGAGCTGCAGCGGGCTGTGCACAGAGGTCCGGGCAGCTCACCACACAGGCCTGGACGCTTCAGGCCTCACGCTACAGAACCTTCAGTGGCCACCAAGACCCTTCTGTTTCCTCACAATTCGGTATCGCTCTCTGTATAACTACTGCAGGAGAAGAAGAGATGGAAATGTACCTTCAATTGGTATAAAGAAAGACTTTTTTATTATTAAAAAAGGAAATACAGAAAGACAAAGTAAACAGTTTCTCTACCAAACTCCTTCAAATGTCTGCTTTCGTTGCACTGGTGAATGTTGGAGAATAATCTTAATCTGTGCTTCTTTAAATTTTGCAAAGCAATAATTATAATGGATTTTATAAGAGAAAGGAAAGAAGGAGGGAATACTTAGAAGCAGTGGGAAGGTAGATTGTAATGTTCTGTGTCATTGAAATGTGAATTAATTAAAACCTTGTATCAGAACTGTTTTAACAATGAACTTAAATCCTGGCCCCTTCATCATTAATGGCTACTGACCAGGAAGATCAGTCATAAGCAAGAGAAATATTTTTAACAAATCCAAGAAATGGGTTAGTTAAATTATTGTTTTACAGGAAAAAGAGCTTTATTTGGAAAGGTAGGGAAGAGAGGAAAGACGCCAGCGAGGCAGCTTGGAGGGCAGTGTCTGTCATTCAGGGCTGGCTGGAGTCTGGTTGGGGGATCACCCCCTCAGTCCCTGAGTCTGGGTTGCTGTTCTGGGGTCTTTGGCTGAGAGTTGGCTCACTCCTGGAGAGGATCATCTCTCTGGGGAGGCCTCGGCCTTCCTGGGATTCCAGGTGACCACAGGCTCAGGACGTCTTCTGGCATCTTCCCGGCAGAGTTGGAAGTCTCCATTCTCGTGCTCTCAATCTTAAAGAGAATGAGATTTTGTAAATTCAGGGGTGATAAACCTTGCTTTGCCGACTTAGAAGATATTTCCTAAGCAATGCCTATGCCTGTGTCACAATGTGTACGTAGAACTGAAAAGGGATTTGGTCCAAGAGTCACAGTTAGAAAGGAGGCAAAGTTAAAGCCCGTCTGTCCAGCTTTACGTCACCTACTGAACACCCGTCAGCTCAGATGAAGACTCATGACTCAAAGGAAGACGGCTTTTAGGTCCCTGACTGTTTTCAAAGAAAACAAATTATCCTTCTGATGGGCAGCAGGTAAAGGCCTAGTACCCACCTGTCCCCATTTCTGCCTAGGCCACAATTGCATCCTTCCTTCCCCAGAGACTATGTCTTCCTTAATCTTAAGGAGAGGCAGAAAAATCTCTCTTTTTAGGCATCCTCTAAGATCTCACTAATGGATGTTTTAATAATGATCATACCAACATCACTATGAATAAAAATGCTTCCACAAAGCTCATCTGGAAAGTTTACCAGTATGTACTGAGTTAAATGCGAGGCTTTAAAGGAAATATAACTATGAAAGTACGCCGTGGTACTGCTAGGTGCTCCCTGAGTTTGGGTTTAATAGTTCTCCCATGGGAAGTGTTGAGGAGCATTTATTTTGCTTGACTTCCTTCAGTGTCTCACATATGCCAACAGTACCTTTCCTGTAAAGGAGCAGCCATTTTGTACAAAGCATTAGGAATCTGCTAGCTAGTATCAACCGGATTCACTGTCTACCAGTAACTGTGCTAAGCATGGTGGGAGACACCAACAATGAATAAAATAACTCTTCAAAAGAGGTTGAATTCATTTAAAAGCAAACATTTCAAGGATCTTACACCCATAAAGAATTATATGACATCATTAAACACAGTGAACAAATAGACTGATAAAATGTTAATCCCTTTACATATGTATTTCTAATTTTTTAATGACAATATGTTTTTTGCTTTGAAGATATGGAAATTACCTATGAAGTTGAATGCACTTGGTAAAGGCCACAATGCTGTACCTTGGCATTGATCTTTAAAATTCTTAATATCCACAAGGGCTTGATTTTAAAAATGAAATGTCCACATCAAGACATTACATAATCTCCCTGTTTGAACAATGATTGTCAGTGTTAGTTGATTGGCACAATGTGGATGGTTTCTTCTTTTTGTCCTACAGTAAAAATCCTTTTTGCAGGCCAGGGATTTGTCTCAAGTGGTACCGTACCTATCCTGGAAGCGCAAAGACTAGAGTTAGATACCAGGTACTAAAAAAAAAAGAATAAAATTATCCACTCGTTCCTGCAATTACTTTACGGCTCTGTAAACATAAAAACTTGCTTATGCCACAGATGACCTATAGATTATTTAAAACTCACAGAGTTAAACTTAAGCTCCAATATAGACGGCATGTGTGAACAGTGCAGGCCTAGCTCAGTGTGGGGCGAGACACTGCTTCCCTTAAGAACTGGGGACACCTCTGAGCCATGGCACTGAGCAGCCTCACCCTCTTTTCCACCCCAGGCTGGTCCACGCCTGCTGGTGCTGGCCTGGGCGCACCTGACTTCAGGCGTGACTGCCTGGGTGCCTAGGGTGTGTAATTTCTCCAAGACCCTGAAATACTTCAGTTTTCTTTCTTAACACTCAGACTGCATCAACTCTTTTTGTGTGTGGTACCAGGGCTTGAACTTAGGCCCTTGAGCTTCCAAGGTCGGCACAGTACCACCTGAGCAAAATCCTCAACCCCGCAACTCTGTTTTTATTGTGTGCTTACGTATGTTCCCTAGTTTTATTGTACAAATCTGGAAATGGTGGTAATTTACGGTATACAGTTTTAAAAAAGAAATAGAAGTATCTACTAATACAAACTGCAAGAGAAAAATGCTTTATACTGCCTCGGATCATCTTTTTACTAGAAATTTCTTTGCTTTGTATAATATTAGGAATATTATACAATATTCCTATACAAATGTTATTTGTATAAATTGTATTGATTTCTTTGTATAATATTAGGAATCTTTGGTGTAAGCAGTTGAATTTTGTCCATGGAAAAGCTGTCTGGTCGTACTCCCTGGTGCCTGTGGAGATGACCTGATTTACAACAGGGTCTTTAAGGATGTAATTAGTCGAGGGTTGAGAGACGAGCTCATCCTGGATTAACACACAGGTGAGCTGGAGTGTGGGCATGCCTGACTTCCCTTCCGTGGAGAATTGTCTTGGGCTGCATATAAAATACGTGATATAGTTCATGTATATAAGTTAGAAAACCTCCTTTGATTCCCCTTTATTATAACAGGTGGATTCAAACTGTGGGCTTCAGGCTGGACAAACTTTGAGGTAAAACTGTATCTAGTTACTGGGAGCCTCGGAAGAGAAAGAAGAGGGAAATCTGAGATTCAAAGACATAGGGAGACGAAGGCTAAGTGAAGGCAGAGTTAGAGGTCAGAGCTATGCAGGCTCAGGACGGACAGCACCGAAGATGGGTGGTCGCCACTGAAAGGAAGGCTCGAGGCAGCAGATTTCGTCTCAGAGCCTTCAGAGGGACCCAACCTTGCCAGCATCCTGATTTTGGACTTCTGTCTTCCAGAACTACTAGAGTAAATTTTTGTTGTTTTAAGCTCACCAATTTTGTGGTCTATTTTTTTTTTTTTTTTTTTTTTTACCAAACGTTCTAGGAAGTGACTCTGTTTGTCTTACGGTGGGAATCATGAATTCTGGCCTGAGCACTGGTGGGAAGATTCTCTGCTGCTGGCGACCAGCACTTTCTCTTGCTGTTTCCTGTCTCCTGTGTCATCAGCTGTCCCCTTGGGCCAGGGTAGGGCTGTTCCCACTGTGCTTTAAAATAAAAACAACCCAATTCCAACAGTGAACAATGAACTAAAGATAAATATGTATTTCTGTGGTTCTGCTTTTTAAATATTTCCTGTGTGCTTTATATTGCTATTAGGTTAAAATTTCCTTTGACCAACCTGGGATTTTGAGGAAACTGATATCTATCTTTTGGTAGAGTCTAGAGCCTTTTGGAAAAGCTTTAATCAAAATATTGCAGACAGAAGACAGACTTGGAAACACGCTCTGAGGGGCTGGAAGTTGCTCTCTGTACGTGACGGGTTTTCCTGACACACAGGAGATCTGCTGAGCTGGGGTAACTGGAGGAAGGCCTGTCTGTGGTCTTTTGTCCTTATCCTTCTGGGGGGGTCAGTCTATGGTAGGGTGAACTTCCGGCCGCTGCTCTCGTGTCCATCAGTAGCTCGCCGTATCCACAGACCTAATCCTGCCCTTGCCAGCAGCAGCCATGGTCCTGTTTCTGTACCTCTGAAAACTCAGTCAAGCCCTAACAGAAGCGTTTGGATTTGAAAGCTTGTGCTCCTTTGGATAGCACCAGTCAGTGTGCGCTAATGATATTTGTAGTTTTTATGAAAGGCACACCACACATTCTCAATATAGTCTTTGTTGGGGGGGGGCAATCTTTCCCATGCCCACGTATGAACCGAGGCTGCCAGCCGTGGAGTGCTGCATTTTATTGGTAAACAGCTGTGCTTACCACTGCAGAAGCCACTAGGATTTTTAGCTCCTTTATGCCATAGTTATCTTCAAATATTTCTCTCACTAATTTTCTATTAATATTTACATATTTCTATATCACAGATTTTCTTTTAATACTTTGATAGCTATATTTCAACTGATATTCAATTGCAATTAAATTTCATCTGATTTTATCAAGCTATTTTAAGTATTTATAAATATTATTCTGAGGAGACCACATAGTTTGATAGTCCACATCCTTCATTACAGTACAGGAAACTTGACCCTCATGTTATCTCTTACAAAGAAAAGTATTTAGGGTCTGCGGCCACCAAACCATTTGCTCCTTCAGAAAATTGGGTTATGTAGCTCATTTCCTTTTAATAGTGTAGATGAATGACAGTAACATTTCAATTTCCAAAATGACCTGACTTTAATTATTTTGCATTTTCTTTATTTTCTCACTGAACACATTTTATGAGGTTGTCTGCTGAAGGGTGCAGTAGGCGGCGGTCATAAATCATCGGCAGCTCTCAGTCTGGGCTGCACATGTGTCAGGGTGTTTACTCTGTCTGGCTTCTGTGTTGACCTGCCTCGTTTGACTTGTCACTGGAAATGGGAAGTATGCTACTCCTCAAACCTTAGTGCTAGCAGACAGTCATTTTCTCAGTCACGAGGGAAGCGCGTCGTGGAGTTTCCATCCTGGAAGCGAGAATGCTCTGTGTGTATCACTGTCTCTCTTGGTGGAGAATCATTCTGATGATGGTGTAGCTTCCTGAGTGCAGAGTCACAGGGCCAAGGAAATGATAAGTCGTGAAACTTCATTAAGTTCTCCTCTCTGATGTTCAAGGCAAGCAAAGTTTATTACCAGTTTTGGCTTTCCTTAGGGCAAATTGTTATAGAATGCTCTTTCTTTCTGAACCAATTTTAGAAACTATTAGTGATGGAAATATCTGTGAATCTATGGCACATACAACGAATCGTTTACTGAGCAGTGTTTGCTCAGACTTGACCACCAGGTTCAGGGTGTGCACTAGTGCATGAACAACGCGTACAGCTCTCAGGTCGTCTGTGAGTCTGCTTCTTGTATCAGACTTGATATTTAAAGCTGAAAACAGCTGCTCACAAGCAGAAGATGATCCAAGCAGAAAAAGAAAGGCAATCACAAGTTCTTTCACTGACTTAAAATTATTTGGCACAGAACTCCACACTGTAAGGATTCTGTTTTGAAGTAGTCCTCTGTCCTCCCCTCCCACTGTCTTCTCAGGAGTTGCATGCAGGTTATAGAACTTATTTTTCCAGGTAAAGCTTTCTTGAAATTCTAGTACCTCTGTTTCTAGATTTCTAAAATCTAACCAGTGTAAGCAGGAAAGATCCAGTTCTTCAAATACGGGTGTGTCCGGAGAAGTAAGAAAACACAGGCTGTCTGCATCATATGGAACTGTAGAACTCTGTTACTGAAACTCTCTTTTGTAGCTGCTACAATGCTAAACAATTCCTTGTAGATTTCCTATAGCTTGTAAGATTGTTGTAGAATTTTATAAACACATTCTTATATTTGGAAAATAATTCAGCTGTTCGCTTTCAGATTCTCTTTCAAAAACCTGTAGTTGTTTTCTCAAATGTTTTGATATCACAAAACATCCTTTGTGCTGTTTTCCCTACACCTTGTAGATTTTGTTCAGTATATTGATGTGTCGTGTAAAATCTGTAACAAACATGAGATTATTAAGCCAGACCACATAATGAGCTTTGGATATTCTTCCCCCTTTTCAGTCATAAACAGTCTAATTTTATCCAAGCAGACTACAAGTCTCTCCAGGACTCATCTTCTGCTCAGCCGCCAGGTGGCGTTGTATATAAGTAGTGTATTATAGTGTATGTACTTCTTATCAAAAAGTGCTTGAAACTGTCAAATATTAAAAGCAGGAGCCATGATTTAATCCACCACTTTTGTGATATCTTTACAGACATCACCTAATTGTTTGCGCTTTCCTAGGATATTTAATACAATGAAACTATATGAATGGATGTTTTACTTCTTTAAGAAAAAACAACTGTGTGAAACCAGCTGTTGTCCCCAACATGTGAGGTGCCCCGTGACTAGTAACTGAAACCACCTTGCCTAGTTTTATGAGTTGCAATGAAAAAAACCTTCCATCAGAGCACTGTAGAAGCCTATTCCTTATTCTTCTTGGCAAAGACACCAGTTTTACCAACTATTCTCTAGTCATGTCACCAGCAGCATAACTCAAAATTATTGCTAGCCTTGGAGGGCTATTTATATCTGTGATTTCATCCAAGCACATGGTGCAATGTCTGTAAATTGTTTTGTAAATCAGTGGTGGGTTGCTGACTAACATCACTTGCCATGTGTAGTACTCGATCTTTAATGGTATTTCTCTTAAGTAGCACTGCATAATTTTAATCTTTGTTTGAAAAATCAGGAACAAAGGAATTGCTCCCAGAAAATATGACCATTGGATAAAATCCCCACCCAAAGGGGCTTACCGTGTTTTCCACAGTGAAATTTAAAAGCTGGCAACAATGAGATGATTTGTTTTAGAAATGTAGTTGCAAAACTTGGTTCTGGAAGTGATATTTCCTCAATTTTTCTTCAAGAAACTTTTTCCTCTCAGTTTCAGAGTTAAGCAATATTTCTGTGGTTGGGTTGCTACGGTTCATGTTTAGACGTCTCCCCAAGGCCTCGTGCAGATGAGGTGGCACTTTCTTTTTCAGAGGGGACTGAATCTGGAGGGTGTGATGCTGGGATTCATGGCATGTGATGTGGCTTAGCACTGCCCTGTCTACTCCTGTCTTCTGAACAGGATGAAGGAGGTAGGAAAACTCCTGGAAGATCCCTGTGACCTCTGCTGCCTTGTATGAGCCATGCTGTTTCTCTTCTGCAATGCCAGTTTGCCATTTCTGCCAGAGTCAGCTCATGGACTAAACTTTCTATGAACTGAAGGCCAAATAAATTACTTCTTCTCTAACTTTGGGTGTCAGGAATTTTTGCCTCAGTAATGAGACAAAAGTAACTAGCACTGGTGTCACAGTGCCGTCCGACACTTGGTGTGTGACACACAACACTCTCACTGCACATCGTACATAACATTCTCCTGTTGTGTTCAGTTACTCCAGACGACTCTGTCTGGGCCTCTTGGAATGATCTTCCACTGTTTTCAGTTTTGCTTTTATTTTATTTTTTGTAGTCATTTTTGTATGTTCATGATTTGGAGTCTATGCAAATGCATGTGTGTATGCATACACACGAACTAAGCACTTAATACAAATCTATTCCTATATCAAAAATAGCTAACACTATTGGTTAACCTAAAGAACTGGATGTTCTCCAAATCAGCCTACAGCAGAGACTGTCAGCAGGGTTCCTCTTGAATTTGCTGACCACCCACACACGGGGGCTGTGCTCCGCTGACCACCAGCTTGTAAAAAGGCACCTGAGCGCATTTCCTACTTTGTAGAGGTTTCTCCTACAATAGCAGATAATCCTCAGACAACGAAATGCTGCAGATTCAAATGTGCAGAGGGACAGCTCAGCATTAAAAAGACTTAGTCTCTTAAATAGAACATCTCTCTGTTAAATCTTAGATATTAAATTTCAGTTTTCCATAAAGAAATTCAAAGCTATCCTGACTATGGTGGTACACACCTATAATCTAATCCCTTGGGAGACAGCCTGGGCTGCATACTGAGTCCAAGGGCAGCCCAATATACACAGTGAGACCCTCTCTGAAAACAAAAAGGAAAAGAAAATTCAAAACGAATATCTTCTGTTTGTGAAAGTAAATGTGTTAAAACTCCCAGCCAGTCCAAGCATACTGCCAGCCTGCTGACCGGCCGTGTAAAAGCCTGGACACATCACGGCCAGTGAGCCATGATTGCCCGGCGCTGCTGCTCCTTTCTGAGTGCGCACATGGCCACTGTGTGTGTCACAGGCCTAAGTTCAGCTGCTGGGGTGACTTGGCTCATACGCCAACAGAGAGGGCTCTGGGTGCCCACTGTGCCATACGTGACTTACGTTTGCTACCACTGGCATCTGCTCTGTTCAACAGAAGGGCTTGTCTAAGAAATGAATTTCTGGGGTTCCCTGTCCCCCTGTACACATACTACTGAATGAAATCTGGAAGTGGGTATGAATCCGTGTGGAAAGCAGCGTAACATAGTGTGTGAAAATACGAGCTCCAGGACTAGTGTGCACAGAATCTAAAGCTTTCTGGCTGAGTGACAGGAGAGGCACAAGTTCCTTAGCCTTCTGTGGCTCCATTTCTTGTCTACAAAATGGAACATAAATCATACCTGTCTCATGGAGGTGTGAGCATTAAATGAGAGAACTTTTGTAAGGTGCTGAAAACCATGTCCAACTCTTCACTGGATTTCAGGAAATGGGAGTTATTCTTATTAGCAAAGTTTTCTATTCGTAGCAACTGAATATAATAAACTAGGGAAAAGATTGGAATGAAGCACTTTCCCAACTCTCAAACCTCTCTTCTTTCACTCCCTCACATTTCTCTTTTTGTCATTCCTTCTTCCCACGTTTCTCATTTCATCCTCTTCTTGACTTGAGTGAAGATGGATTATCAGGAAGAGTGAGGATTGGGAGCTGAAGAAGCAATAGCTGCTGGAAGTCACCCCATACCGAGGAGACACAATGGTCCCCAACTGACTAGCCACATCGACTGGAGGGTTTCCTGGGAAGCAGGCCTAAAAGCTTTCAGGAGGAGTATCCAAAGGTTAAAACAACATGAACTGGCCAATGTCTGAAATGCATTTGATATTTTTCACCCTTCTTAGCTATTTCAGTTCTTTATCTCATGCAAATAAAAGTTCACTAACATTTTGGATGACCTACACTTCCTTGTTTGTTAAGAGAGTTAGAGTTCCAAGGCTGAGATTTCCTTCTTTATAAAAAAGTTTACCCTTCAAAGTATGCAGATATAAATCTTCACCTTTTGATCTTTATGTTAATTTCAAAATTTCTTTGGAAGCTTTTTTTTTTTTTCTTGGTAGCAATGTTTGCATCATAATTTAGGTGGAGGTAGTCTTTTGAACTATGACCCAGCCAGGGCTGTTGGCATTACCTTTTTTCTTGGAATTCTAGGTTTATCTGACTTTTCTTCAACTCCTTTATAGTGCAGGGGCATCAGATTGAATTTTGGTCTGGAATGTTTTGCTCGGTCCTTTTATATACACGTTGACTTTGGTACTAGATCAGAGCTGCCACAAAGTGTGATTTTCTTAATTCTTGTGCTAGCTTTACCTGATCATTCATTGAAAACCAGGAATTAGCAGCACAGTCTGCCTAACTTATAAGGGTTTATGTTTCCTATATAATCACTTATTCAGGAAATCAAGAGGGGTGAGCTGAGGGAGAAGGGTGGCTGATATGTTTGAATGAGACAGGTTCAATATTTGATTAAGACTGAGTTGTTAATTACATTATTCAAGCACTGGGGAAAAAGCCTGGTTAGATTTTTAAAAATAAATCTTGCATGAAATAACTGAGTTGTTATTTAGTTTGGGTCATGAAGTAAACACAGAGAAAAGCACACATACTGAGGTAACTGGAGCTACAACAAAGCAGCTCCCATGACAGAAAACAGACCAATGGTACACTGATCGGAGGGGGCTGGGGTGGCTTGCAAGACCATCAAAACCCCAGCGCCACACGGCCTACTCATTAACAGCATTCTCCGGGGAGGCGCTAAGGCTGCCTCACAAGGTCAGCGAGGAACATGTGAAATGAACTGCTACCTTGGTTTTCTTCAAGGCTTTGCTTAAACACTGTGGCTAATTGGATAGAAGTCCCCAAATAAATTGGTCTTGTTTTGCTTAGTTTCCAAGGTGCAATCAAGCAGGAACTGTTAGCCAGCTTCCCCCTTTCCTATTACCTGCAGTAGCACATTTATAGGATGCCTTGAAGTAGTTTTATTACTTTTGACACCATAGTTGGAGCCACAAAGCTTCAAAATGAGTGAATATAACAGTTTGTTGGTACATGTTTGTGATGGCGAATTTCCCCACTGGTGAAGTGGCAGAAGACAGTGGAAGCTGTTGCCTAACAAGAGATTAAGAAGAGTATTTCTGTTCCCTCTGATTTTATGTTCCTAAACCACAAGAATTAGGAAGTGGGAATGGATGACAAGCTTGAAGAACTAAATAAATACATGTAACTGGACTCATAAATTATAAAACATAACAAACACTTGCTGGTATTCTTTGTTGTTGGTGTTTATTATTGTTTTTGGTCCGGGACAGAGGTGAGGAGGGAAGATCTAAATAAAAAAGAGTTTCTACTTAGTACTTTTTAAAGTGTGTTTTCCCTTGTGATAAAAGATATTTACCATAAAATTTACATCTCAGTTAGCTTTAGGTGTGCAGGAGAGTGGAATCAAGTACATTCGCATTTAAGGGCGGCAATCCCTCCATTGTTCCTAGGACTCTTACTTAACAGGAGAACGTGTGAGGTTCGCTCGTTTCTCACCTGCAAATATGAGCACCAAAGACCACAGCTAATTTCAGGAGCCTTCGCACCGCGCACATGGCGGAGGGTGGGATTTTGGGATACACACTTGGCAAGAGCAGAAAAACGTGAAAAGACAAGTGGACGATATTCCAAGTGATTTTATTGTATTTGATAAACACATTTATCTAAAAATACACAGAACCTTGTATCCCTACAAAAGTTTGGCTCCTAAAACCTTGTTACATATTTCAGAGTTAAGGATTAAATCCGGAGCTGTACTGGGTGCTGGTTTGGCTGCCATGCAGGGTGTGATTCTCACTCTGGAGCCTGAAAAAAGCTCTTCACAAATCTGCAGAGGTTAACAACCCTCTTGTCATAACCTCCAGCCTCCCACGTCCAAAACTAGCAGAAGGACAGGTCACGGGAGGGCTTCCTTTTCCCAGGCAGGAGTGTCCATTCCCCTGTCCCACATGTTCAGAAGGCGCAGAGCAGCCGCCGACACCAGGACTGGAGATCGGGTTAGCCTGATGAAGCTGGGAACCCATGAGAAGGTCCAGAAGACCCTCTCCTTCCCTTTGTCCTGAGGCAAAAAAGTCCCAGAACTGGGAAAAACACATTTTCTTTCCGTAATTGTCTAACCGTAAGAACTGGTTTTTTTTTTAAGGTTTTTTTGAGACAGGGTCTCGCTTTGTGGTTCAGGCTGGCCCTGAGCTCAGCCTCCAACTCACATCACAGCAATCCTCCTGCTTCTGCCTCCCGAGTGCTGGGATTACAGGCGTGAGCCACCACGCCCAGCACTGTGGTATGTGGTACTGGTTGCTGCTGGGCCTGAGTCTCCACGCCCAGTATTGTATGTGGTTACCAGGGGTCGAACCCCGGTCCTTGTGCTTGCAAGACAGGCGCCGGAACCACTGAGCTAACTCCCCGGCCCCCGTAAGAACTGGTTTTACAGAATTGTTCAGATAGGTGACATTAATTGTAGATTACTACCAACATTTTAGTAAGCTGAAATAGAATGGGGTAGAATATATCACCGCGAGTGATGTCCCATGAAACTCTTGAAGGTGTGGGTGTGTTTAGTTTGTCTCTGTGGGTCGTTTGACATGTGTATTTTAAGTGGATATCTATATGTGTGCAGTGGAAAATTTCTTTCTTACCAAGAATCATTATGAAATAAGAATTTGATGAGCTTGGGGCCACTTGCTAATTTTAAACACACACAGGTGAAGAATTTCTAGACGGAGCTCCAGCTGCAGAAGAAACAGTTCCAAGAACCAAGAAATGGACCACATCAAACCGAGAACTTCTGTGCAATAAAGGGAATCACTGACAGAGTGAAAAGACAACCTACGGAATGGGAAAGTCACCTACTCACTGGACAAAGGATTAATGTTGAGAATATATAAAGAACTACACAATGAAAAGATCCTCAAAATTTAAAAACCCAACAAAAATGGACATCTGCAAAGAACAGACATTTTTCAGATGAAAAAGTACAAATGGCCAATAAATACAGGAAAAATACGTTCAAGCTTGCTGGCCATTTGAGAGAGGGGAATTATAACACTGAGAAATCATTCTCACTTCAGAAAGAATGACTATTGTCAAGAAATCAATCAATAGCAAATATTAGTGATGGTGTGGGAAAAAAGAACTCTTCTTCACTGTTGGTTTGATTGTAAACTGGTAAAAACCAACACGGAATTCAGTATGGAGAGTCCTCAAAGATTAAAAACAGAAATTCTGTTTGACCCTGCTGTTCCTTCTTAGTATCTTCTCCAAAGACATCATGATACAGAGACCCATACATATCTATGTTTATAGCAGCACAATTTATAATAGGTAGATCTTGGAAGAAGCCTAAGGGCTCATCAGCAGACACAGGGAGGAGGAGAACACGGTGTTTGTACATGATGGAGTAGTACTCTGTCACAAAGGGGAGACGCTAGCACGAATCCTAACCCTAACCACAAATTCTTGACTCTGGATCCACTTTTTGGGGAACTATAACCAAACACCAGATACTTATTTTAGTTTTTCCCTTAGAAATTGTTTCTAGGAGCCAGATGTGGTGGTCTACGCCTGTAATCCCAGCGGTCAGGAGGGAGGCAGAGGCAGGAGGATTGTGAGAGCTCAAGGCTTGCCTGGGTTATATAGTGAGTTTAGGACCAGCCTGAACTATGAAGCAAGACCTTGTCTCAAAAAAAAAAAAATAAATAAATAAAAAAGGAAATTGTTTATGAAGATTGTGGATAATGACGAAGAACTGAGGAGAGGAGGGTAGTAAAAATGAAGATGGTGTCTGCACAGCTTTGCACCACTAGACTGGAGAAGCTCAGGGGCTGGAAAGGTCTCTCCTAGATTTCCTGACTTCTTCAAACTGGAGAGCTTCACCTGGCTCTTTCTCTACCCCCCACTATGGTTAAAAAATAATTTATAGCTATAAGTTCTGGAAAAACTATGCTAGGCTTGGGTTGAAGTGCAAATTTGACCACATTACTCTTGCCAGCAAATGAGAGGACGGTTCTTTCTGTGAACTTTAATTCCGATTCCATTCCACTTTAACCTAATTATGTCCGTGTGATCGGAATGAAAGACAGCATCCCACAAGCTTAGCCGCGGTTTTGTAAATCAGTGAAACTCATTTTCCTTTGGATTTTTTCTAGGGAGCAACAATATAAAATTGTTGTAACTAGATCAACAGAAAATAGAAAAATTTCCGTCTAAACTTCTGAGAAATACTACTTGTTTTTTATATCTTCAGTGGGATAGGAGGGGCAGAGAGGGAAAGGGAGGTAGAGGAGGAGGAGGAGGAGGGAAGAAAGAGCGGAGAGGAGTAGAGAGGCAGAACGGAGAGGAGGGGAGAGAGAAGAAAGAGGAGAGGGTGGGACAGGCAGGCCTGGAGAGGAGTCAAGCCAAGGCGGCTGCATATGTGGACAGGTATGTTCATAAAATTTCCTCTTTTATGTAAATCCTGATGCAAATAAGTTTTTAGATGCTGTGATGTGGATCCACATTTCTCAAATGCTTCTTTTCACAAACTCTTTCGGTGATAAATGAATATATAGTTACATCCCTCTTAAAATTAGCGCAGCGATGAATATTTTAAATGCTTCAGGTGGATTTGTCGCGTGCCATCTCACATGGCATCCTTTAACCAATGGCCTCTGCTTTCCTGTTCTTGATTATGTATGCTGCCGGCGTCTTTCCCTAGGGGACTTTCGCAGGTGGTCGACATACGACTTTAGAACGATGAATATTACTTCAGCCCCTATTGTCGCCTTCTGACACTGCTTTACTGTAAGAGTGGTTGTTATTTGTTATCATTTTAAGGTGGCAGGACTGGACGACATGTCGAGGAATATTACATGAATTATTCTCCGTCACTGCAACTAATAGCTGCTTTTCTTTTCAATCATCTGCTACATACAAGGTGCATTTTCTGCATCATGTAGTTTCAAAATATATAACTTTTTATTTAAAGGTAATATGCATTCATTATAGCTATTTTTAGAGTAAATATCTACAAGCAATAAAAATTAAATATATGTATTTCAAATACATAAAAGCAACCTAATAATGTCTTGTGCATTTCTTTCCAGATTTTTTGAGTAAAAGCTGCATAGATATTTTTAACTAAGTTGGCATTCAATATTTAAAATAGAATTTTAAGCTCAAAAGTACACAGTAATAACTTCAAAACCTCTAAATATTTTAGCATGGTGTTGATAGCTTCATTATATCTCTCTGCATGTGTGTTCATGGCTTGTTTTATTCAGCCTGCATTATTAGACTCTTATGTCATTCCCAAATCTTTGTGACCCTGATTGCACACACAGTCAACATCCTTACAATTGAATCTTTCTGTATGGCTATGATTATGTCACATTCAGATATAAATTTGCTAAGTTAAAAAATATTATATTTTGAGGTGTTTGGTATATTTTTATCTCATGAAGCTCTCATAATTTTTCACTCATTAAGAGACATTTTTATATTTTGTTCTTAGCAACACTGACTTTATATTCAGTGACCAGCTACTGTGATCCCCAATTAGTAAGTAAACATCTACTACTAGTTTTGTTTTAGAGAACACTTAGGATACACATATGCCATGATTCTTCCTCATTTATAGGTCTGAAAGAAGACCAGTGGTTTTTTTGAGACAGGGTCCCATTTTGTAGTTCAGGATGGCCCTGTGCTCTGCCTTGAACTCACGGCAATCTTCCTGCCTCTGTCTCCCAAGTGCTGGGATTACAGGTGTGAGCCACCATGCCCGGCACTGTGGTGTGTGGTACTGATTGCTGAAGGGTTTGAGTGACCACACCTAGTGTTGTTGTACATGGTTACTGGGGATGGAACCCGGGCCCTTGTGCGTGGCAGACCACTTGGCAGACAGGTGCCGGAATCACTGAGCTAAATCCCCAGCCCAAAACCTAGTGTTTATCAAGGGCATGAATCTATCTCTCAAGATTATTTCCACAGCTTAGTCCCTCATAATCTACCTCCTCCCTGTGTCCTGTGGGCTTCATAAGTGTCAGGAGAAGCACCAGCTCCTGTGTTGTGTGAATATCTACATATGTTGTAGCCCATTCATAGCAGTGAGCGAACATGTTGCAATTTAATTTACTGCTGCTGTGTAAATGAGAATGATATGAAAATGACAGCTATTGCTTTGGTGTATTCTGTTACAAACAAATCAATTTTTAAAGAACATTGGAAAATAGTTAATTGTGTGAGATAGAGAATTTAGCATACAAAAGCTTGATTTTGCTTTGAACTGATGGAGTCTTCTTTTCAGTGGCGTGAGGATGAGGAGTAGGAGGAGATGCCCACATATCTTCCATCTAAGGGAATGTGCTTGGTAAAGGTGCGTACAATTATTGGAAAAGCTACTTAACAACAGATAAAAGGCCCGTAGGAGGAACCTCAGATAAAAGGGCAAGTGTTTCAATGGAGAGCCGGCCTGACGCCTCCGGCTCCGGCCCAGGTGTTGTCTTTCCCGCCAGCATCCCTGTGTGGGGCGGCGTTCATCACTGCTTCTGCGCCTTGCTCCGGTCGCTGTCACTGAAACCACTTGACTCTCCATCTCCCAAGGCTGTCCTCTTCCTAATGTTGCAGAGTGCTTCCCTACCTGGTCTTACAGCAGGTAGGCGCTAAAATAATATCATGTGGGAGGGTTGCTTCCTCGGAGGGCCTCCGCCTGCTGGACTGTCCCTTGTGTAGCGGATGACCGCTTTGATGCCACCTGTGAATGAAAAATCTAGGTTCTTAAATATTAACCATTTATTTATTCAGATTGATAAAGATTAGTTGAGAACTTTCTATGTATCATTTGCTTCTGAATATTGTGGACTCTACTACAAATTAAAAATATACAAATCCATGACTGTTGGCTAAAACGTGGTCTAGTAGAGGAGACAGGTAACTGACAAATTTGGGGTAGTTTTATAGTTTAATTTTAGATAGTGAGACGGGCCAAGAGACAAAAAGGAATAGTAGGTGAAGAGGGGTTATTTTCTTACTAGGAATCGAGGGACAGCTTCCCTGAGGTGACAGGGTTTGGTGAGAGGCCTGACAGTATCCGAAGGCCCTGTGGATCCACTTGTCTAACGGGGAAACACAAAGGCCAGAGGGGAGAGTGCGGGGGCGGAAAGAGGCCTCCGTGTTGGGTGGGGAGTGGACGTGAGCGTGGACGGAGGTGAGCCCTGGGACGGCCACGGGTTACAGCAGACAGCGCAGGTTTTGCCCTGTGGGAGAGCTCGTTGTGCGATGGGAGGCTATTCGTGACTTTGGAGAGAAGTGACCTGACCTACCGTGAACCTTTTCTTGCTGTTGTGGGTGTTCCTCTGTCTCTGACTTCATGGTCTTACCCCGTGGTACTAGACGCTTTTCAAGTTTCCTTTCGCTTTTATTAACATTACCAGGGGCAACAGTTTACACACACGGATATTCTCCCTCTGACAAAGACAGAATGAAAATATCTGGAGCTTGATACAAAGCTACACAAAGGACTTAGAGTAGTTAATTTCTTTGGATTTCAAGCAACATAACCAGCTCATATTTCTTAGCCAACTTTCCCTGGGAAAATGATGGTCCGAGGTCAATGTAAGACTTAAGAGTAGAGCTGGTGTGGGGGTGGCGGCAGACGCCATATGTGGACGAAGCGCACAGTTTCCCAAGACAGGATGTAGAGATGGTGTTCGACCGAGTGCTTTGTGGCTAGTGTGTGGCCATTGGCTGTGTGTCTTGTGTGGCTCCTTTGTCGGCAGGAGGTTCTGGGTGAGCGTCTCTCCCTGCTCTTTCCCCAGCAGCGCTGATCCCTTAGGCATTTAGGTTATTGACAGCAAGAACTAATTTTACCTCATTTTATATCTCCTTACACAAAACAGACAGTGGAAAATATTTTTGGTGCTTAATTTCACTTTGGGCTCTGTCCTTCATACCCCAAAGCTGTCCCTGTAATGATCTAAAATTACAGGTTCTATTTTTCATTCTTAAAAGATGTGCTGATAAGTTGGCAGGAAGATATAGTTTTACTGTGAAGAACATTTCCCTTGCTTTTTAAAAGCCTGTATTGTGCCAAGAACACAGAATTTGGATTCAGGAAATTGGGACTTGGAGATGGGGATTCGTGAGAGGGTGGTTTTCTGGGGTGTGCTGTGGGGGGCACAACCTGCACAGAGAAGGCAGTCTGGGTAGAGGAAGGGTGCAGTTCAGTGCAGCTGCAGCAGAGGCTTCTGTTGGTCCTGGCGGGGTTTCTGGACCATGTGGCCTTTTGGCATTATCCACATCCCAGCCCCAGGACTGGGTCTCTGTGAATGCAGGACCCAGTCTGGGGAGGGCATAACCCCGGATAAAACAGACCCCCTTGGACCTAACCTCCTTTCCCAAGAGTCATGCAGCTGCAAGCTGTTGGCCACCAATACCACGTGCATGGGGAGATAAGTGTTTTGCTTATTATGATGGACGCCCTGAGAGTCTACTCCAAAGACTTGAAGTTCTCTTCTGTGTGCTCCTGAAAACCCTGATTCCTGTGAGTCATCCTGTTCTCGTAAAAAAAAGAGAGACCAAACTAGGCCAATAAATTAATCTCACTTTAAAAATTGAATTAAACAACTGTCACTATTTGCTGATAACATGACACTCTACATAGAAGATCCTAAAAACTCAACCAAAAGTCTGCTGAACTTAATTGCCAGATTCAGTACCATAGCTGGGAACAAGATCAACACTAAAAAAATCAATAGCCTTCCTCTACACGAATAACAGACCCAATGAGAGAAAAACTCAGGAAAAATTCCTTCCATAATATGACCCAAAAAACCTGAAATATCTAGAAATCAATCTAACAAAGGAGGTGAAAGACCTCAACTCTGAAAACTATCATACTCTGAGAAAAGAGATTGAAGAAGATATAAGAAAATGGAAAGATGTCCTTTGTTCCTGGGTAGGGAGAACCAATATTATTATAATAACCATACTCTCAAAACTTCTACATAGATTCAATGCAATCTCAATTGAAACCCCAACAGTATATACTTCACAGAACTAGAGAAAAAAATATATATTAAGGTTAAAACTGGACCTACATCTTTCATCATGCACTAAACTAAAACTGGAGTGGATTAGAGACCTAAATGTTAAAACAGAAACACTAAAACTGCCAAAATATAGGTCAGGTAGGACTCTTGGAGACATTGGTATAGGGAAAAGACTTAATGAACAAAATCTCAATCGCGCAGGAACTAGCACAAAGAATCAACAACTGGTATCTCATCTTATTCAAAACCTTCAGCACAGCAAGAGAAACCACCAACAGAACAAGCCTACAGTGCAGGAAAACATTTTTACCAGATGTTCTTCAGACAAAGGACTGCTAACCAGAGTATATATAAAGAACTTTAAAAAATCAGATTCCCCCAAGTTAAATAAAACCAGTTGGAAATGGACATCTGAAACAAACAGGCATTTTTCAGATGAAGAAATAAAAGCAGCAAAGAAACAAATGAAAAAATTTTCAGCCTTACTGGTCATTTTAGAGATGCAGATGAAAACAACACTGAGATTCCCTCTAATCCTATAAAGAATGGCTGTTATCAAGAACTCAACCAACAACAAATGCTGGCTGGGATGTGGGGAGAAAGGAGCCCTTCTGTACTGCTGGTGGGAATGTAGACTGGTACAGCCACTGTGGGGATCAGTGTGGCGATTCCTCAGAAACTGATGAGAGGTCCCATTTGACTCTGCTATTTTCCTGCAGGCTATGTTCATGAAAGAACAAATGGTATTTTATCACAGTGACATATGTGTACTTATGTTTATAGCAGCTCAGTTTGTAATAGCTGAATCTTGGAAAGAGCCCAATGCCCATCAACTGGAGAGCGGGTAAGGAAGATGTAGTATTTCTCTAAAATGGAGTACTATGCAGCAATAAAGATAACCTTGAGGGCCGGGGAGTTAGCTCAGTGGTTCCGGTGCCTGTCTTGCAAGCACAAGGGCCCGGGTTCGATTCCCCGGTAACCACATAACAATACTGGGTGTGGAGACCCACACCCAGCAGCAATCAGCACCACATACCACAGTGCCGGGCGTGGTGGCTCACGCCTGTAATCCCAGCACTCAGGAGGCAGAGGCAGGAGGATTGTGATGTGAGTTTGAGGCTGAGCTCAGGGCCAGCCTGAACCACAAAGCGAGACCTTGTCTCAAAAAACCTAAAAAAAAAAAAAAAAAAAAAAAGATAACCTTGAGACACTTATCACTAAATGGATACACCTTGATGTCATACTCATAAGTGAAATAAATAGGACAAATATGTGTAAAAACCTTATTCTCTCTATTGTACAGAGGTTCAGAATATATAAGTATTTTGAAATAGGAAGAATCTGTTCAAAGGGGAATGGGAAGGAAAGAGATTGGAGGCAGGGGAAAGCAAACAAAGGAGAGAAAAAATTTTATGATAAAAAGGAAGAAATGGAAATAAAGCTTATTATAAGCTTATATAGGGGTGTGGGGGTTAAAGGGAGGGCAGGGCAAAGGGAAAAATAAGAATCAAGATCATGTACAGATACACATTCTCACTGATGAATGTGATGATAATGTATTCCTGAAATGTGCCAATAAACTCAATAAAGGACAAAAGTGGACTTGAAAACAGTGTTGTAAGCACGTTCAGGACTCACTCACTGTTTATTTTCTTGGTAAGTCTGTGATAGATCAATTTTAGGCCAACTTTATTGATGAGAAGACAGATCTCCAGAGAAGTGAAAGTATTTTGTTTTAATTTAAATGGAAAAGACACAGAAAATTTATTCTCAGCTCCTCTGAGCTTAAGTCCTTATTTAGGCTACAGCAAAATGCAGCATTAATAATACCAGTATAAGCTGGGCGTGTATCTCAGGAGCAGAGAGCTTGCACAGCCTGCCTTAGGCTGTAGGTCCAATGTCCAGCAACACACACACACACACACACACACACACACACACACACACACACTCTGACATTAATACTCATAATGACATTTATATGATTCTTAAAGTGGTTGTAAGAACAAAATTTACAAATAGTAAGTTACTGGCAAGGGTGAGTTGATATAATTGTTCTCCAAAATTCCTTCTTACTAGGAAGAGAAGGGCATGGTGTAATCAGTCTTGAAAAAGAAGGAAACATTTAAACGGTATCCAGAAAATGTCTCCCAGCCAAGCTGTCCAAGGGACAGTGCCCTGTATTGGTTCTGAGTTTCTTTCAGCTTAAAAATGTCACCTCACATATTTTGAGTTGCAGCTTATGTGGTATATGTTATGCTATAAGTTAAGGATATGAAAGGAAGTTGTCTTTCAAGGATAAAAATGACCAGTACGTGACCACA
>PVIR01009995.1:0-17051 GCA_004026965.1 Petromus typicus
AAATGAGGAATTAACAAATGAGATTTTGTCAAATTTAAGATATTCTGTGCACCAAGGGGAACAACTAACAGAATGAATAGAGAATCTACAGAATGGGAAAATTTTTTTCTGACTGCTTGTTGAACAGAGAACTAATATCTAGAGTATATAAAGAACACAAAAATTAGACCCTCTAAATAAGAGACCTGGTTAAAATGTGGACAGTTGAAATGAACAGACACTTCTCAGAGGAAGTAAAAATAGCCAATCAGTACAAGATAAAATGTTCAGTCTTTTTGGCCATTACAAACATGCAGATGAGGCCAAGCTGAGGTTCCATCTTAGTCTATGAAGCATGGCTGTCATCACAGTCAGTAAACCAGAAATGCCATCACACCTGTGTGTTGTGGGGTGTGTGTGTGTGTGTGTGTGTGTGTGTGTGTGTGTATGTGTGTGTGTGTGTGTGTGTGTGTGTGTGTTCTTTTTAGATGGTTAGTTGGAATATAAACAAGTCCAGTGTGGCAATCTGTGAGGAGATTTCTCAAAAAACTAAAACTAGAAATTCTGTTTGATCCAACTCTTTCCAGAGTTCTAGCTATCTTCTGAAGAGACATCCTATTATAGTGATCCACTCACACTCATGTTTATAGCAGTACAGTTCATAATAGCTAAATCTTGGTAGTGTCATATATTGTCAACAAATGAAGAGGAAAATATGGTATTCATACACAAAAGAGTACCGGTCAGTTATAAAGAAGGATAAATTTGAGTCCTTCGGAGGAAAATGGCTGTACTTCGAGACCATAATGTTAAGTGAGCAAAATCAGAGACCAAAATCTAAATTATCTCATTGGTTTTGTTAAATGACAGACCCAGAGACGGAGGGAAAGGGGAAGGAGAGAAGAGGGGAAATAAAAGCACTTACACTTGATAGATACACGTATATACTGACTCCCCACGATGAATGTATTTTTATGTATTGTGACAACACTGAAAAATGAGCAGGTGTTTGGGGGAACCCAGTCCTTTCCTCTCCCTGTTCATTTAAGTTTTTTTTTAAATTTTATTCTTATTTTTTTTATGCCTGATGATAAAGTTTTGTAATTTCTTCCGTGTGCAGTTTTGAATAAAATATTTTTCTTTCACTGTCACTGTAGTAAGCGGAGTTAAATAACACTGAGCGTTGATTAGCTTTTAAAAGAAGTTTACCTTCCTTTGTGTCCCGTGCAATGTGCGTGGAGGGAGCCGCATTGCCGGTCTGTCCTGTTTTGTCCCCAAAGACCCACATGGTCTGTGATGAGCGAGGACGCCTCACCGACGCCTGCGGAGTCGACGCTCCTGCTCACAGCTCTGCGTCTAGGGCAGGATGTCCACGGCAGACGGAGGAAAGGGACAAGCAGAGCTCACAGGGTGGAAACCAGCCAGGTCTGTGAGAAGCCTCTCCTGCAGCCACACAGGACAGTCAACTCCCTCGGGAAAGAGTTGTGACAAGTGTGAAATGTCCAGGTGTGTGCACCGGAGGCTTGTTCCCCACAGTGTCTGCTGGAGGCTGTTCTCGCGGAGGAAGAGCTGGGTGCAGTGTAAGTCACGTAGTGCAGTTTAGCGCAGCAAGCGGACGCCTTCTGGCTCTAGGGAGGGCAGGAGTCCTCCAGAAACTCACATCTGCAAGGCAGCTTGCAAACAGCCATTAATAAGGAAGTTCTCTAATGCAGATTTGGGGTTCCAGGGGCTTTCCCCTCAATTTTGTAAGATTTGTATATGCGTTTCTTTTCTCTTCTGTCAAAAATATTTATTCCTGGTGACATGATATGAAATTATTTCATCTTTTTGTATTGATATTATGATGCCGTTGGCATTGCTGACAATATAGCTACTGGAAACTTGAGTTTCATAATTTCTTTGCAGTTCTTTTGTTCGCTGCTAAAAATTTACAATCATATTACCCAGAAGTCACTTGCAGCAACTGTCTCCTGTGTGTTGAAGCAAGCTACTTGCCAGGTAGGTGGATTTATTCCATTACATTTTTAAATTGTGAGGGATAGCTCTTGGAGTTCTTGGTTCATTCTTATTTAATAATTATGCTAGAAATGTATATCGTTTCAGAGTCAAAACTAGAAAACCACGTACATTTGGAGAAGATTGGCTTTGTTTTCCTTTTACCCTCTTCTCTTCCTAGCAGATAATTTAATTAGCTTATGTTTTATCTTTCATTTTAATTTTGTTTATGGAACAAAATTTATATTTTTCCCCCTTAGGTAAATAGAAGTGCACTATTCCCAGTGTATTTGACAGCTAGGTGTTTTTTTGTTTTGTTTTGTCTTGTTTTGTTTTCATTTTCTAATATCCCCTGCAGGTCACACCATCACAGTTTATAAGAATTTCTCATTAAGATTTCTTCTCATGGGAGACGGTGTCCCCGTAACTCGCAGGCTGTGTAGACTGGAATCCCACACCCACCTTTAGGTTTTGCTCTTTCCCAGGAAACTTTCCTACCCCCAACCCTGGCAGAAAACCAGCTTCCCTGCTGCCCCTCTGGGCTGAGGAGCCAAGGTTTTGGTTTATACAAACCAAAGCTCCTCCCTCCTTTTAAATGGAATAAGCCTCTTTGGATCATGTGAAATCTCGTTCATGTCTCAGTTATTTGATTCGAACTCTCTCTGTGTGGGCCCCGGCTGTGTGACCGTCTGCACGTGTGTGTCCCCAGACCCGGTTTCTTCAGGGTCCCGGCAGCGGTCAGGCTGTCACTTGTACCGTTACTCCGGCTTTCAGTTTCCTCTTTGTTTTTGGAATCCGGTTATTCCGAGCTACACACTAATTTTTTGGGTCTGTGTTTTATCCAGCATTTCTGTGTGTTTGGAGTAGGAGGAATTCACTTGATCATGTTACCAGAAGTAGATCGACTGTATTTACTTCTATCTCCCATGAGTCATTCTTTTTGATGAAGGAATGTATGTGTACACGTGCATACACACGTACTTCATGTATATTAACCAATTTTATAAACTATATCTCATAACTAAAATTAATGACCTTTGCCATCAAACTTTCCCCCTTTCTTTTATTTGAAAAGATTATTGATCTTATTTTCAGCATATTTCCATCCTTTCCTCTGTGCCTGCTCATTCCCCTTATTTGTTTATATCAAAGAACAATTTGTTTGTGGGAAGGCAGGTCAGTTAATCTGAACACTTCTTTCCAAAGAGTAACAAAGTCACGGGCTTTTAATCAAGAACATTATGTTGAATATACGTTTAAAAATAGGGAAAAAATTAAGCACAATTTGTTGGCTTTAATGCAGTTTCTTATTTAGGGTATTTGGGGGAAAACCAGTTCCTGTTGGTTTTATGTCTTTGTTTCACTTGTGTTCTCTCCTAACCCATCTCTTCTCATTGCTTTCTTTTATACTCCTCTATTGACAGTGTAGGTGTTTCATTCAATCATCTGGTCCTGGTGTGCTGCATAGAGTAACTTTCATATTTAATAAATTTCAACTGGATCCTTTTTGCTCCATGCATTTTTGGAAGTTCAAATATAGAGGCAATAGAACTATGCTGTTAAAAAGCTTGAAAGTATACAAGTTTTGTTTAACTTGTAGTCTCTAGAAGGGATCTGTAGTTTTTCAGGAAAATTCTTTTTTGTTTTTTCTTGATATAGCTTCTTGCTTTGTAGTTCAGGCTGGCCCTGAGCTCACTATGTAGCCCAGGTGAGCCTGAAACTCACAGCAATCCTCTTGCCTCTGTCTGCCTCCTGAGGGCTGGGATTATAGGCGCGAACCACCATGTCCGGCACTGTGGTGTGTGGTTCTGATTGCTGGTGGGTGTGAGTCTCCACACCGGCATTGTTGTATGTGGTTGTTGGGGATTGAACCTAGGCCCGTGCACTTGTAAGGCAGGCTCCAGAACCACTGAGCTAAATCTCTGGCCCTCAGAAAAATTTTTTAGAAATGCTGCATGTAGTTGAATTTTAAACAGAGGTATGAATTTTGCAAAAACATGAGAAAAATTATCTCAACTGGTTTTGGGTATAATAAAAATAGTAATTTCATTTCTACCTGTTTTTGTTAGCTTTTAACTCACAAAATATTTTAGACAGAGAAGAAAACAATGGAAGAAAGACTAGTGAATCTTTAGATTATATTAAGTGGTTCCAAGAAAAGTTAAATTTTAGAGTCCTTCAAAATAAATTGTCATTATCTTATCCTTTTGGTTATGAGTCATGTTTTAAGAAATTAAACTGCTGTTAATTAACCTTCCATCACTGTGATAAAATACCTGAGATAAATTACTTATAAAGAGGGAAGGTTTATGTTGGTTTGTAATTTCAGTCTATGATTGCTTGGTCCCACTGGCAGCACATCATGGAAGGAGGGCTGGATGGAGGGTACACGTCCGCCTCATGCCATTAGGGAAGCAGAGAGGAGAATATGGGTGATCCAGTGTCCCCTTCCAGATTATGCCCCTTTCGGTACCCCAATTCCTTCACCAGGGCCTAAACTTTCCACTCCTTCCCCATAACCCCATGGGCTGGGAACAAGCCTTCAGCACCAAAGATCCAGGAGGCCGACGAGGTTCAAAATACAAACAATAGCAACACTTCTTTTTGAAAAGGAAGTTTTAGAAAATCGTATACAAATTGGCATATGTGCCGTTTCAAGGTACGCATTGATCAGCAAACTTGAAAGTAAGATGTTCCCTAATTGACTCTTGATTCAAATTACATAAATTCCTCCCTGTAGGCCTTTACTGGGATATTTAATGAAACCAGGAGAAATGCGAGAAAGTGAGGGAGAATCTTGGATTTGTCATGATACTTAGGCTGGGGTGTTTTCCATCACTTTTCTCACCCATTCATTATGTCACCTCTGCCATAGTTATGTCCATCTGGGTGTAGTCATATATTAAGTGTACTCTGAGAGTTTTAAACATGTTTAAAATGAATTTATAGGAATACAATAATTATACATTGATTAATAAAATAGAGTTTAATAAGGTGACACTGTCATGGCCTGGTGGTTGTCTCTGCTCCACACTGAGTCCCTCGAATTTTCCGTCTAATGAAATTTGCTAACGCAGAGTCTTTGAGCCACATGTTGGAAACAGAGCCTGTGAACCAACCGATTGAAAGATTGACAGCCGGCTGAAGAGAACACGACCTTTTATTTGGCTTCAGGCGGCCAGTTTGAGTCACAGCTGCGGTGATGAGTGGAGTGGGAAGGCTCGCCTTTCACACAGCCAGTTAAACAAACATGGCCCAGGGTCCCCATGGCTTTCCGAGCCATTTCCTGCTTTAGCGCTCTCCGTGGGCGCCCTTCGTGTTGTATTAACAGACGCCCAACCAGAAAGCCAGGCTGTGAGTTATTTGGCATCTTTCAGTGTCCTGGGAATGACAAGATAAAGCTACTACTAATTACTGAAGGATTTGGAAGAATTGTCTTTTCAAAAAGGGGCCCCTACTACATATAGTATAAAAGCTATGGTGTGGACAGTACTACAGAAGTCCACTGACTGGAGCAGAGCAGTTCGGAGTCATTGGGCTTCTCATGTCTTTTTCTCTGGTTAGGCATTTTCTTGTTGATGAGTGACCTTTTTCATTTAATCAGTAGGAAAATGGAAGCTAACTAAACACTCAGAGAGTCATGTGTGTCGTTACATACATCTTTGTTTTGCTCACAATTTTATGCACATCTCCATATTATGTATCCATGGATCTTGAACTCTAAAATGGGGTCAGATTCAGGAGAAAACTTGTACTTTGAAATAACAAATATGAATATTCAATTAGCAAGAACAAGAGGAAAATATTACAAAAGTCATGGTATGTAAATTAAGAATGACTAGGAGCAATTACTATATATATCTATATATATAGATACATAGATTTAAAAAAACAGGAACACATTAAAAACCCCTATTTTTTCTTTGTAGTCAACACATAAACAAGTAAGAACAGGGTAGTAGAGAAGATGCTTACTGCTTAACAGTAAAAACAAATAGTTCCCATAATGCTACACTCAAGAGAATACCTAATTCATAATATCAAGATAAGGAAAGATGGCAGAGAGAAAAGGAAAAAATAACATTACATCCTTAAATGAAAGCAATTCTGAAAACGAAGGGGGTTTTACTACAAAGGGAATGCCATACCCCATATGCTGATTTCTTGGCCTACTTCTTGCCAAGATACATTTTCCCTGGACTCCAGAAATTGTGAGTTGTGGTTAAACTAGCGTTAACAACACAGTGTTTCTTTTTCCTATGGAGAAGTAAGCTTGGGCAGAGCAAAATGTAAACAAGAACATACTGAGTTCTTTATATAAAGGCAAAGATAGATGAAATGTAGGTTTTGTATTTATTTTGTGTTATATTGTCTGGCCTGAGAATTAGTAAGTGAATTTTTGTTTGTTTCATTTTTAGGGGTTTTTTTGGTTTTGTTTTGTTTTTGGTTTTTTTTGGAGACAGGGTCTCGCTTTGTGGTTCAGGCTGGCCCTGAGCTCAGACTCAAACTCACATCACAATCCTCCTGCCTCTGCCTCCCGAGTGCTAGGATTACAGGCGTGAGCCACTACGCCCGGCACTGTGGTATGTGGTACTGGTTGCTGCTGGGCGTGAGTCTCCACCCCCAGGATGGTATGTGGTTACTGGGGATCGAACCCCGGTCCTTGTGCTTGCAAGACAGGCGCCAGAACTACTGAGCTAAATCCCCAGCCTGAATTTTTGTTTGTTTCATTTGCTTTTATTTACTTTCAGAGACATCTAATGACAACACTTGAAAAACAGTTGGATATGTAGTCTTGGAGAAATAATCTCCTTTGCTTTCTTCCAATCTTCCATCACCATGGTACCGAGTTCCTTCTTTATATAAGATCAGAGTTATAAAGTATGGCAGTCATACATCTCCAATCACAACATTGTGGTGTATATGTACTATGTTCAGTTTATAGTATCCCTAAACATTTTTTTTTTTTTGGTTTTAAAGTAACAAAATAAATTTAGAAAAATAGTTTGAAGAGAACGTTTCCAAAACCAACCATAATTAGTGATGTCACTGAATTCATTTTAAGAGAAATTTATTGCTTCTAAAATCAGATATCCACATAATCATATTTGTATGAACAAATAATCTTACTTTAAGACTTTATATAATACACACATTTATATGTTAAAGATTTAACAACTTTAGGGATGCTTTTTACCAAAAAGAATAGAACAGCAAGTATTGGCTGTGCATATTGGCACATGCCTGTAATCTCAACACTTGGGAGGCTGAGGCTATAGGTTTGCTATGCCTTGAGGGCAGCCTGCACTACACGGTGAGACCCTCATCTCAATAAACAAAATTGTAAGTATAATTTTTTGATTCTGTGTGTGTGTGTGTGTGTGTGTGTGTGTGTGTGTGTGTGTGTGTTGTGTGCTAGGCAAATGCTCTCCTACTGAACTAAATCTTCAGTTCTATCTCAGATTCTTAATTTTACCTACATAACATGATCAAGGCTAAATGGTGGTCTTTTGTTTCTTGATGAGACATCTGTAAATGTTTAAATTTTCTTGCAGAAAATATGTTCTTCCAGTGGTTGGTAGCTGAATGAGAGATTTGGCAATGTGCTCTACTTGCATTTTTACCTTGCACTTCATTTTATTTTCTCACTTAAAAAATTATAATTTAATGTTAGACTTGGACAAAATCCAACATCAAGGAAGAGACTAAAGTATTGAGCAGAAGAGCTACATATATGCAAACCTGATGGAAAATGTAGATTAAATCCATTTAAGTGCCAGGTCACTATTTGCAACATTGGTGATGTTTGAAAGCACCATTAAAAATCCATGAAACCTTGTAAGTAGTTATTTAGATTGACAAATGCTGATTCTGTCTTGGAATTTTTGTTGTGTAGAAGGGATTTCTTTTTTTTTTTTTTTTTTGGTTTGGTAACCACTAGTAGGCTTTTGTTGAGTGTGCATGTGCTTATTCTGTATCTAGGATATAAAAAGAACTGCGTGCTGTGGTTTGCATGTAATTCGCTTCTGCAGGATTCGTGTGCTGGAGGCTGGTTAGTGGAAGTGGTTAGGTCTTAGTGCTGCCCTTGCAAGGGGTTAATGTCATTTTCACGGAACTCAGTCGGTTCCCAGAAGAGGAAGTTTTTGTAAAAGAGTAAGAGCCGTTACTTTGGGCCCTGCAGCTTCCTGTCCCTTCGCTTGATCCCCCTTGAATGGTCGTCGAATGCAGAGCCGTTGGCCCCACACGCTCACTGGAGGCTGTATGAACAAGGCTCCCTGATTTTGGGCTTCGAGCCTCCGAACTGTGAATTAAGCAAACCCCTTTAAACATATATTTCCCAGTCTCAGGGATGTTGTCGTAGCTGTGGAAATGAACTAACAGCTTATGTAATGTATGACCTCTTGTGTCTGTCTACTTTCTTTAGTTTAATCTAATGTTTTTGACATACACACATACACGAGTGGTCATATACCTATATTCTCCCACATTTTCATCATAGTTTATTCATTAATGGGCATTTGGGATGTTCCCACCTTTTCATTATTAAGAATGATATGGCTGTAAACATCTGTGTGTGATTTTTCTTCATGAATATCTTTTCAAATCTCCTGGGTATATATCAGAAGCAAAATGTCCAAGTCATATAATAATGGGGGTCCAACTTGATGGGGAACAGCCCAGCTGTTTTACACAGTGGCTGCACGATCTTTTTTTGCCCACTGATAATGTATAAAAATTCTAACTTCTGGGTATCCTTGCTAACATTTATTAGTTTTCACATTTTTGATTAATGATATACAAATGGATTTGAAATGGAATCTTACCTAGCAATTTTTAATGACCAATAATGTACTTCCTTTTGTGTGCTTACTAGGTATCTCTTTTTGGAGAATGTGTAGTCAGTTCCTTTACTTGTTTTTACAATATTTGAACCATTTCTCTGCTTGTTAAATTGTAAAGAGTCTTAATAGATTCTTCATATTAATCCCTTATCAGATATGTGATTTGCAAAACATTTTTGGAAACATTCTTTGATACATTAAATAATTTTTATGGTGCCAAACATTTTTTAAGTATTCCAAACATTTTGTTTTTTGCAACTGAGAAAAGCAAATGCTTTAAAAATGAAATAGAGGAAACTGGAAAGTACAGATTTTTTAAAAATATGTAATTTGAATGTTTTTCTTTTGATTGAATATGTAAAAAGATTTAACTCTGTTGGTACATTATGAATACACATCATCATCACATACAACTTTGAGAGTTTGTACAAGAATATGACATGACTTGATTGTCATTTTTCCCCTTTCCCCCCGCCTTGCAACCCTGAACCCCCTATATACATAAGCTTTGTTTGTTTTTCCTTTATTACCATTACATTCTTTTTCCTCTCGTTATTTACCCCTACATCCTCTTTCCTTTTAAATATTTTCTATTTCACAATATCAACTAACATGCTACAATTCTGTGACTTATTTGCTTTGCTTCGGAGGATGTCCTCAAGGCACATCCTTTTGAGTACGAATGACTCAATCTTATCATTTTTAATGGAGGAGTAATACTCCATTCTATAAAAGAACCACATCTTCTTTATCCAGTCTGTAGTTGATGGACATTTGGGTTGTTTCCAAGATTTAGCAATCACAAACTGAGCTGCTATGAACATGGGTGCACATACGTCGCTGGGATATGAGTCTTTCAATTCTTGTGTGTATATACCTAGCAGAGCAATGGCCGAGTAAAATGGGACCTCCAATCCTAGCTTTTTGAGGAATCTCCACACTGATTTCCACAGAGGTTGTATGAGTCTACATTGCCACCAACAGTGGAGAAGGATTCCTTTTTCTCCGCAGCCTCGCCAACATTTGTTGCTGGCTAATTCTGAAATAGTAGCCTTTCTTTGTGGAGTGAGGTGAAATACCAGTGTTGTTTTCATCTGCATCTCTTGAATGACCAGTGATGTTGATCATTTCTTCATATTCTTCTGAGCTGCTCTCACTTCTTCCTCTCAAAAGTGTCTGTTCATTTCAGATGCCCATTTTTGAGTTGGGTCTTAAAATTTGGGTGGCCTAATTTCTTTTGATTTAATTTTAAGCTTTAGAAACTGCAAAAAGAGTGTAAAGTTTGTTTTTTTTTTTTTTTTTAGTCATTTGAAGGCAACTTGCTAACACAAGACCCCATTAGCCCAAACCACTTTAGTTTGTAATTACTGACAAGACAAGAAAGAAATTTGCTTTCATGTTCTCTGGACAAATAACACAATCAGGAAGTTAGCTTTGGTAGGACAGAACTCACTCAACCTTTGCTGTTGGTCCCAGTTATGCCTTTTTTAGCAGAATAGTATAATGGGAAGTTTTATTTTTGTCTTTAGTTGTTGTCTCTTTAGCGTCTTTCAATCTGGAACAGTTTCTTAATGTTTCCTTTATTTTTATGATCTTAGTGCTCAAATCTATCTTTGCTTTTTCCCCTTCATGGTTCTGGGGATTGAACTCAGGCATAGTGTACCATCGAGGTATATTGCAAGCACTTTTTATTTTTTATTTTGAGACAGGGTCTCACTAAGTTGCCCAGGAGAGATTCAAATTTTAATCTTCTTGTCTCATCCTCTCTCAATGCTAGATTAGAAGCATGCGCAACCACTACTAGCTCTATTTTCAATTTTTAACTTTTTCTGAAAAGTGTAAGAATCTGGAAGCAAATCTGGGGTCATAAAAATTTAATTCTATAATTTATTTTAACAGGTTTGTAATTATAGCTTTTATATTGGGTCATTGATCTATTTTGAGTTAATTTTTGTATAAAGTACAGGATGGGGGTTTGGATTCTAGTTTAAAAAATTATTTGCCAATTTTTGCCTTTTAACTGGTGAGCTTAATTGATTTTCACTTAAAAATGTTATGGATGGTTAATTTCTTTCATTATGCTACTTGTTTTGTGTACTTGATGTCTTGTTTTTACTCAGTTTCTCCAATATTGTTTCTTTTGCCACTGATTGGTTTTTATGGTGTAGTATATTAAATATTGTTTCTTTTGCCACTGATTGGTTTTTATGGTGTAGTATATTAATTTCCTTTTCTTTTATGTTAAACTATTTTCTTAGAGGTCTCTGTGCAGATCACAACTGATATCCTAAATTTACAAGCATCCAGTCTAAAGTGATACCACTTTAGCTTTAGTTACATATACTCTGTTCCTAACTTCATTCCCCTTGTGTTATTGTTACAAATTACATCTTTGTACATGATGGGACCCTTCATGTAGGTTTCTATTTATTGTTTTATGCATTTGTCTATTGAATTGTACATGCTTTACATTTATCTACATGGTTACCTTCACCAGTGATTTTGACTCCCTTGCATGATTTTAAGTTTCATCTTAGTGTCTTTTCTCTTGAGTCTAAAGGACTCATTTCTTTCAGAACAAATCTACTCACAATGAACTCCCTCCATTTGTGTTGTTCTAGGTGGGCCTTGACCCGTCCATTTCTGAGGGAATGTTTTTCTGTAGATAAAGTCCTGATGGGTGCCTTTCCTCTTCTCACCTTTTAAGTAACTCACCCCATGTTCTTTTTCCCTCCATAATTTCCAATGAGAGTGAGTCTGTCGATCTTCCTAAGGAGGACTTGGGTGTGATGAACTGCCTCCCTGCTGCCTCTCTCAAGATTATCTGTAGCAGCTTGATTGTAATGTCTGTTCATGTGGATCTCTTTGAGTCTGTCCCACCTGGAGTCTTGAGATTTGGGATGGGTAGATTCATGTGTCTCATCACACTTGGAAAGCTTCACACTAATATTTTGTCAAATATGTGTTCTGCCCAATCTTATCTCTTTTCTGCTGTGACTTCCATGATGTGTATATTGGCATGGTGTATGGCATCCCATAGGTTTTTTAGACTTAGTGCATTTCCCTTTACTAATTTTCTGGTTCTCCCTTAGTTGGGTACTTAGCATTACCCTACCTACAAGTTCATTAATTCTTTTGCCTGTTTCAATTAGCTGTTGACACTGTCTTGTGATTTTTTATATCATCCTTTCTACTTTTCAGCTCTAGGACTTCTACTTTATTTATAATAATTTCTATTGTCTTGTTGATAGTCCTAATTTCTGTACAGTTTGTGGAATTTATTTTAGTTATTTATGATTTACTTCAGCTCTTTGAATAAAATTAGGACAAAGTTTTTAATAAGTTTGAGTTTCTTAGCAATGGTGTTTGCTAGGTTTTTTCTCCCAAGCAACTGGCCATTTTAAATATTGTAATGTTATATTTCTAGAGATCAGATTCTACTCTCTACCTAAAGGGTTGTTGTTGCTTGATAAAAACTTCCGTTGTTCACTTACTTAATGGTTATTCCAAATTGTTTTGTGAAGTGTGTATTTTCTGTTATCCATAGTGTCCTAATTGTGTATTCTGTTATCTCCATGGTCCGCCAGTGAACTAATGTGGGATTTCTTCAAGTGTCCGGATCTGTAGGAGAAGAGAAGATTAAGGCATGTTCTATTTTCTTAAACTTCCTTTTATGGATGACAAGGATTTTTTTTTTTTTTTTGACCCATTAGGATTGAGTCAGGGGCCAACTTCTGTGCTAGACCTCGAGGAAACTGCTAAGACAGAGAACCTGTTTTTTGAGGACAAAGTCTCCATATTCCAACCTGGCACCAGTAATCAATATGTGGGAAGATAGGCACTGTCCCATGGCTCCCTTTCTGTGGCTCAAGGATAGCAATTGCGATGTGGAACACTGAATTCACCAAAATTGAGTTCACTTTCTTCATCAGTTATACCCCAGACACTACTCTGGTGGTTTCAGCCAATTCAGTCATTGTATCAAAGGTGAGACTGATTCCAAAGTTTTCTACTCTATCTTTTATCAGGATATCATTCTCTTCTGTGATCATTCTTAAAAGTCTTGCGGTTTGAGCAACATTATATAATCACTTGTTGGCAACTGAATGAAATGAGCAAGAGAAAGAGATACAAACTTATAAGTTCTTATAAGAAAATATGAGCCATAGGGTCATTAATAAATATTAATTGGCTGCTTAAAGAATAGAGGTCCTCCAATGTTGAGATTGTAACAAAAAAGTAAGGAAACAAATTTTATATATATGGGGGGGTGGTAGGGTGGGTGGGGCTATGGGAAAAAATGAGAATTAAGTTGTGTCTTATACTGGTACAAATCCCCATTATGGAGTGCAATCATGATGTGTATATTTAATGTACCAATAAAGATAATTTAAAAAAAAAAGAATAGAGGCCCTCGTAAGAATGCTGCAGGGGATTCCTAATTTCAGATCAATATGTTCCAGTCCTTTAGGAAGTTTTTGTCCTACTGTAGCCTTGTAGTAGTGAATGGCTTTGTTGGAGGGATTGACAGCTCATATTGATTACCATCCTGAGTTTAACTATGTGGTACTGTCATTGTCACATGTGGACTTCCAAAGGTGGGGCCCGTTGAACAGCTTCCTCTCTCCCTGCTGACATGGATGCCATATTGTCTGTCTTTTTATTTGCTTCTCCTTCCCAAATCTGTGGGTGGGTCATGAACAATTGCTTGATGGCTGTGTGCAGTCTGCAGGCCGTATGTTGTGTAGGCCTGCTATAGACAATGCTCTTTAATTGGGCAGAAAAGTTGCTGCATTGGCTTCCTTCCCATTTCCAAAAGCTGAGTACATGCTGTTACTGCAGTGTTTCCAGCCAATGCCAGCTCGAGGAGCAAGATCCTCAGATTGGAAATCAAATGAGGGGCTCCACATGCTGGTAAATAACACTACATTTTGACTGTTGAGTCTGATCATGTTTATAATTATGAGGAGGTGATTTATTGAAAGTGGATTAATATGCATTTATTCATCCCACAAAATTGCTAGACTTCAGCTGCTTTTAGATTTCCACTTAAGATGATTTTCATTAAAGTTTTGGTAACTACTCAGAAAAGAATAATTGAGTACAGTTGGGAAAAAGATTGCTTTCGATGAGAAATCTAGGATTGGCTGGCAGGCAGGCCTCTTTCCTATCTCTCTTGTATATACTCAGCCACAGGTGACAGCAAATTTCATCTTTTAAAAATGGAAGTGAATAGAAGTGGAATAGTGGAAGTGACTTGCTTACCTTTTTTTCTTGATCTGTATTAAGCATGAATAAGCTAGTTTTAGAGAGTAAAATAATTTCCTATTTGTACAAGTAGCCATATTTCATAACTGAATTTTTTAACTCTGGAAAAAGGGGTTTATACTAGCATGTCTGTCAAAATATTAGCTGTATCAGACCTGCCACTATAGTAGTGTATAAAAATTTCTTTAAAAATACTTTCATTATAATTAACATATCTGAATTGTAATCATCTACTAAAAAACAAATAGTTTTAATCTTGTGTGTACTTCTCCATGTGATGTTAATGCTGTCTGCATGAGTATTGATGCTTCCGCTTAATATTACTTTCCCTAGCATGAAGATTGCTAACATCATTGCTTTGGTAATGCACATTTGAATATTTAATTATATTGCCATAAACAGCCCTAATACTACATTTTCATTGAGTAAGATGGGCCTTCTGTTAGAGCTGGCATTCAAGCAATTTCGCTTTCTATCTTTCTTTGTATACAATGCAAAGTATTCCCACCTGAGATGTCCCCAAAGTTTCACTCTGGAAATAGAACATGATTTGAAAGATGTTTTTGTTGTATGCTGCTCAAATCAAGCTTTGCTTTGAGACAAGCCGAAGGATGAAAACCTAGTCCAGACTTCTTTCCAGCAGAGTGCAATTATGTCGAAGGCCTCGAGTAAAACGACCAACTAATTGAGAACACTTGTCTTTGTTTTCGGTTACCAAAGATTCTTATTAAGAAATGCCCCATTTTTAAATTCAAAAAGGTAGGTTCATATTTAATGAACTGAGAGGTAGGAGCTCTGGAAACCAAACCGTGTGCACGTTATCTTCCTCCTCGAGGGGATATCTACTACTGCTGCGCTCGTGTGAAGTAATAATGAGATACCATAAGCAAACAGTAGATGATTCATGTCAGATGCTTCTCCAATAACGTTCGGGGGAGAAAGGCAGCTGATGTATGGGATATTGAAGGCAGATTAAGTTGTTAATGTATATTAGTATATTCTTAATTTCCTTTTAATTGAAAAAGACATATTGACTTTAATTAGAACCATTTCACAGGAACTGTCAATTAGCACATGTCAAACTAGTTAATTCAGAACAGAATTCTTTTAATTAGGGTCTGCTTTCCTTTAACTATGGGGCCAATGAAATCAGCCGTTCCTTATCTAGATTTTAAATGTCTCTAAGACATATAATACAAATGTAGGCTCTTATCTATTATTAGAAGCCCATATGGATAACATTAAAATGATGATGCCGGCATTGTTCACACAGCACAAATCAGAGTCCCTTTATGACTGTTAGAAAAAAATGGCTTTGAACAAAAACCACTTTAAATACCAGATTTATCCTACTTTAAAGAGACTACAAAATTTATGACATGCATGTTCACATTTAAGTATTATTTAATACGTCTGCTCAAATAAATGGGCCTATTCAAACGTTTTGTGTGTTCTATCAGCCGAAGACACATAAAACATTGTCAAAGCATGCAGCAACATTTTCCCCTTAAATGAACTGTAATCAAAAAGAGAAAACAGACTGAATGATTTTTTTTGGCACAACATAAAAATAGCATTGTTAACTTTCATTGCATCCAAAGATTTAATACCAATAGTTGATACAGTGACTAAACTACTAGTGGTGAGCTAATGTGATCTTCGTCGTCAGATGGTGTAAAATCCAAAACTTGGCTGGGGATTAATGTAATGATGTGGAATTACAGCATTTTAGTTACAGTCGGAGTGAGGCACATACAGTGAGCTCGGCGGGCTGGAGCTGTGTGGGGTTCACCTACAAAATAAGTGTGCTCAAAATCGAAGTGAAATTGAAAGGGGAGATTAGTGTGAAGTGCAGCTTTCTTTATCATGTGAGGTTTAACAACTACTTTTCTGAGTCATAGCAAGTGAGGACTGTAGAGATTAATGAAAGTAGTATTTAATAAGCTAAACTCTGGATTCTGCAGGGCATTATCTGGTAAGATACTTGTTCCTCTGGCTACTGGTAGATTTCACTTACGAATAGTGTTTCTTTCTGAAGTGTGCTGCCCTGTCCAGCTATCAGTGGCTGCATTTATATCACTGAAATTCAATGCAGACTTGTAATAATCTGCTAATTTTGGCCAACAATAAAGCCAAGTAACAAACAGGTTTAAAAAAACAGCAACAAAGTATCTTCTTTGCTTTCCAGTGTCTTAGCTCTTGTGATGTGTTTAAAGGCCTCAGCCCTTTAGTATCACATCCCTGACTTATCTACATCTGTGCTTTTTTTTTTGGTGTCATATCGTCCATTAGGTCTGTGATGGCAGTTATCTTTATTTTTGTGTATACACAATATTATTACATTCTCCAAAACTTTGACTGTATATATTTTCTTAAAATATATTCTGTTGTATATATTTGAGATCTATAAGGGGAGGTGATATTAGTCTTCATTCCAGTAAAATCCACACAGCCATCCATGCATTAGTATTGTCATGACAGGAGTCCTCATTGCTATAGATGGATGTTTTTGTGTTTCCGGAATCCATATGTTGAAATCTAAAACTTGGTGTATTGGAATTTGGCACTGAAGAAATGATGAGGCCGTGAGAGTGTAGCCTCCTGGAATGAGACCAGTGCCCTTCCAAGGAGACCCAAGGGTGCTCTTTTGCCCTGGCCATCACACAAGGACACAGCAAGAAGATGGTCTCCACGAATGACAAAAACTCTGGACCTGCCGGAGCCTCACTCCTAGCCTTTCTCAGCCCCATGCTTGGGAATATGCTTGCTTACCTGTTGTTTATAAGTGACCCAGTGAATGTGGCTTCGTTACAGTAGCTAGAATACACTACGACCTTCTCACAGAAGGTGAAGAACATAACTGCTCTTTGACATCTTTGAGTCCTTGTTGCATCCTGGGCATTAGACTTGTTTCTGAGAACACGACAAAGCGTGAGGTGAAGACTCTGAACAAGGAAGATATTAGTA
>PVIR01009995.1:17151-42782 GCA_004026965.1 Petromus typicus
TTTGAACTCAGAATAAACTGTGTGAATGATCTTAAGAAGATACTAATTAACTTCTCAATTACCTATGAATAAATTAACCAGGCAGGGTTACATTTTACATCTGAAAAAGTGGTTAAACAAGGTCTAATTTGCAGAAATATCAATATCCCAGAGTATCATATTCAGCAATCATTCTTAATTTCTTTGTATTTCCTTTTCCACCCATTTCAGGTCTGCTTTGCACCCCAAAGACTACCTCCGTGCTTTCTATCATCTTTCTCTCTCTCTCTTTTTTTTTTTTTTTTTGAGACAAGGTCTCATTTTTGTAGTTTAGGCTGGCCCTGAGCTCAGCTCAAAGTAATCCTCCTGCCTCTGCCTCCCAAGTGCTGGGATTATAGGCATGAGCCACCATGCCCAGTACTGTGGTATGTGGTACTGATTGCTGCTGGGCATGAGTCTCCACACCTGGCATTGTTGTATGTGGTTACCAGGGATTGAACCCAGGCTCTTGCACTTGCAAGGCAGGTGCTGGAACCACTGAGCTAAATTCCTGGCCCTATCATCTTTCTTTTATTTGCTTAGAATTATTTATACTTTGAGTTTCTCATTTACTCTGTTGTATCTGTAATTATTTCTTCCCCTAGAACTACATCTTTTCTACCTAATGGCCAACAGTTTTCTAAAATGTTTTTTATGCATTTTATTATCATTAGGAAATTTAATTTTTTATATTGGTTGGAAGAGAGAATATGTTTATGCAGATTTTTTTGAGAATGAAAAAGATATTTATCAATTTCTGCTTTTATTTTTGTTAGCCAATGTTGGGTTAATTTGGTTCAATTAACTAGTGTTTATAAACATCCACTATTTCTGGGCAAAGTAAAATGTTTATCATGTTAAACATTGGTTAAAACAATTACCTGGTGATTTCACTGTAAGAACCTTATTTTAAAATTAATGGTCAATAAATTAGTAATTGCTGTTTAAAATTATTTATTTAGTACTCAAAAGTTGAAATATTTTAAAATCTTTTGTTATGCAAACTGAACAATCTCATCAGTGCAGTTATTAATTTCATTTTCCTTCATCGATATTATCTGGGCCTGGACCTGTAAAGGCAGTGTGAAAACTCAGCATCACTATGTGGGCAGGCTACCTAACTTCTGAGTTTCACTTCCTTCCTAGAGAAATAGGAATAATAGTACCTTCTTCCGGGTGTTCTAAGGAGTAAATGTAGTGGGCTAAGTATTGCTCCATACTGAACAAGTGTTGGTTTCTATCCTTTCCCAAGTGATTTTGTTACATTAACTGTCTTAATATGGTATACTTAGATGGGGTTTTGTTAAGATAACTGCTTCTGTCTTTGTTGATAGATATTAACCAGGGACAGCACTACTGTCCTTGGTGCTTTGGCAGGTGCCAGGTGATGTTAGGCATCTAGTTCAGATGAACAGTCCTTTCTTCACTGTGCATGTGAGATGCTTTATGATCATCGTTCAATAAAATGGCTTCTAATACACAACTTTGTTTCTGAGAGTTCAGTGTAGAAAATCGAAATATTCTTGAATTGCAATATTAGCTCCTAAATTATCACCAGTAACCAAAGATATTTACTAGGCCTCTTGGTGTGTTTGGCATAATGTGTGCAAAGAATTTTACTTGGTTGCTGTGCTCCATTTGTTTTGTGATTTCGGTGCTGCAGAGCATTCGTTTTTATTGAAACTGAACCCTTTGTGGTGTTTTTTATATCATTTTCTCTTTCTGCTCCAGTAAATAATGTTGGAACGCTTGTCTTTATGCACAGAAACTTTGCCTGTCTGATGATTCCCTTAAACTGATTCTTAAAAGTGGGATTACTGGTCCAAAGGAACATTAATTCTTGGTATACCTGTCAGCCTTCCAGAAATGTGCCAGTTTGTGTTTCTACCAACCCCATTCATAACTGTGTGGGTAAAGATTGTATTGTTTTCTGAATATAGTTTCGTTAGTTGTTAAGTCGGTTTATTAATGTCCAGTTCTTTGCTAATTGATTCTTTTCTAATTAATTCACTCTGGTATTCATTTCAGGAAGAGGCCAAATAACATTTTAATGATGCAGTGATCTCACCTGAGATTTTCAAAGAGATAACTTTTAATTTTAAAGTGATATTTAAAGTCATGTTTAGGATAAGTAGTAACTGTATTCCCAATTGGATATGGCCTTGTACTTTTTTGTGTGTGTTAGATCTCTTTGAGGCTAATTTCTGTGCAATTTTTAGAGGAAAATGAGATTCCTCTAATGTGTAATTAAAGTATTTGCGTTATTGGCAATGTACATTTTAGAAAAACTTAAGGGTAAAAATCAGCTTATTTTATTACATAGTAAAATCAGAAATAGGAAAATATGCTAACGTGATAAGATGTAATGAGGGAAATGTTCCATGTAGATGTCTGTTTTTCTGTTAGTCCTAAAATGAATGTATGCTTTTATTTATGAGGAATATCAGATACAAATACATTGCTAGGAATAACGCATCCAGATACCCACAACATGGACTTAGAATTTTAATAAATTCTGCCTTTAAAGTGATTTCAATCTTTACATAATGTAAGATTTCAAATTTCAACTAAAATGTACTATCTGAGTGTGCTACTTCTGAGAGTAACTTAGATTTTGTGTTCTTGGTTGGCTGAATTTAGAACAGCTTCTAACTCAGAGAAACGAAAACTGGGTCCTGTGTAATGGGTCTTTTATGGGTCACAGAGAAATACGATTTTATTTAGTTATTTTTAAAGCCACCACCTAGGCACACTGACAACCAATTTTACTTTTATTATAGTATGTAAATAACAAGGTCATATACTCTGTAGCTCACACAGAGGGTGCATGAAAGGAAAAGGGGAACATAATTTTATTTTTGCTGCTCCTTGTGATTTTCATTTCTCTTTGCATGTGAGGTGTCTCTCTGTTAATTGTATTATGCAGACAGCTACATTTCATTATGTTAACACCAAGACAGCAAATAGGCAATGTGGAGTATTTTTCTGCTGTTACTATTGTTATATGTTTATCTTAAGCCAACTTAGGCTGATAGTCAGAATTTGGACCTATCCTTTTACTACTGGTAAATAAATCATGGTATTAATACAGACGAACATGAACAGTTGTTATATTGGGCACTGTCACATTTTCTGTTAAGTGTATGTCAGTGAAGACAGCTTTGGTGAGGGTTGGGAGAGACAGCTACACAGTCACTCATTTACATTGACATTTAGTGCCTTTGATTTGTACTCATGACTGTTGGCTGTAGGTACAATAGAAACAGGATGTGTGCCTGTTGGGAACTAGAAAGACCACATAAGGGAAGGAGTAAAAGAAATGAATGTATCAGATTGAAGTTTATGTATTCATGGACTCAACATGTATTTACTGGAAGGCATTGTGCTTGTTGTTGTAGAAGATGAATAAGATATGGTTTCTGACCTAAGAGAACTTATTTAAAAAAAAAAAAAAAAAACTAGATCAGTTCCAGGAACTTTTTCTACTGAAATTCTCCAACAATATAATTGCTTAGAGAGATCTGCTTGCTTTTTCCAATGACTAGACAACTTGTATACATAGAATATAATTTACTTCCATGAAATCATATGAAGATCACCCACAATTTGCTTCATCACAATTATTTCTATCATTGAGCTAAAATATCCTCTTAATTATGGTATTCCTTTGGGCTAAAGAATTATCCGTTTGGATTTTGGCATTGGCTCTCTATGGGGTATTAGACTTATTGATTTGCATATGTTGAACCATCCCTGCATCCCTGGCAAGGTTCTCTCTTGGTCATGGTGCACAATCTTCTTGATGATTTGCCATATTCTCTTTGCCAATATTTTGTTGATGATTTTTGGACCTATGTTCGTTAGGGCAATTGACCTGCAGTTCTCTGATTTTCTTGAGTCCTCCCTGGTTTTGGCATCAGGGTTATAGTTGCTTCCAGGAATGAGTTTGGGAGTACTGCATGCCTTTCAGTTTTGCTTTGAGTAGAAGTGGCATGAATCGCTAAATTTCTTGTAGAACTCAGAAGTGAATTCATCATGATCTGAGCTTTTGTTTGTTTGTAGTTTTCTAATTATATAATCAATTTCATTAACTGATATTGGCTTATTTGGGATTTTTAAATCTTCCCAATTCATATATACCCAGGAATCGGTCCATTTCTTCTGTATTTTCCATCTCATCAGAATTCAAATTCTCAAAGTAGTAGTTGTTGATCTTCTGGATTTCTGTGGGACCTGTTGTGATTTTATTCTTTTCATTCCTAATTGCATGCATTCAACTTTTTCATTTTTTTGGCTAAGTATCTGTTAATTGTATTTAATCTTTCCAATAATCAACTGTTTGATTCATTGATTGCTTATATTAATTTTTTGGTCTCAAATGCATTAATTTCTTCTCTGATCTTTATACTTGTTTCTTCTGTCTGATCTTTGGGCTTGACTTGCTCTTCTTTTTCTAGAAGCTTGAGGTTCAGCATTAGGTTGATGATCTCAATAGGAGCATAAAAAGCACTTAACAAAGTCCGACGCTCATTCATGATAAAAACCCTACAGAAAATTGAAATAGATGGTCTTTATGTCAGTCGGCTATCTATAACAAACCAGCTGCCAATGTCATATTAAATGACCAAAACCCACTGTAAAATCAGGAACAAAACAAGAATACCCACTATCAAAACTCTCACTCAATATAGTCCTGAAAACACTAGCCACAGTAATTAGGGAAAAGAAAGAAATATAAGGAATACAGAGCGGAAAGCAAGAAGTTAAATTATCATTATTTGTGCATAACCCAATACACTGTGTAGAAGACCCCACAACTCCACCAAAAGACTTTTAGGTTTATTAAGCAAATTAAGTAGTTTAGCAGGATACAAAGTTAGCTCTCAAAAAAGATCATTAACATTCCTGTACACAAATAACAAACTCACTGAGAGAAATTAGAGAAACTGCATCTTTCCCCACAGCATAAAATAACCCCCAAATTTAGAAATCAATCTAATGAAGAAAATAAAAGACCTTTACATTGAAAACTATAGTACTCTGATGAAAGAATATATGAGAAATTGAAAAGACATCCCTCGTTCTTGGGTAGGAAAAATTAATATAGTGGAACTGGCCATACTTCTAAAATTGTTGAAGAGATTTAATGCACTCCTGATTAAAGGCCAATGACATACCTAACAAAATTAGAGAAAACAATCATAAAATTCATTTGCAATCAGAAAAGACCTAGAATAGCAAAAGCAATTCTGGACAACAAAGGTAATGCAGGAGGTATCACCATCCCACCCTTAAAATTATACTACAAAGCAACTGTGAAAAAACAGCATGGTATGGCAAAAAACAGACCCAAGGATAGTGGAACAGACTAGAAGATGCAGAAAGAACACTAAATACATTCACCCACCTCATCTTTGACAAAAGAGCCAAACACTTTCACTGGAAGGAGGATAACTTATTTATTAAATGGTGCTGGCAAAATTGGTTCTCCATATACCAAAGATTAAAACTAGACCCATATATTTCCCCAGACTCTCAGCACTAGAGTTAATCTAAGCTCAACTACCCAAATAATGGGATAAATATAGAAAATAATGGAAAATTTACTAAAATTGTATTCTACGGTTTATCTTTCCAGGAATCATTTTTTAGCTATAAAGGTAAATATTCTACCTGTAACCTCAGATGGAACGTTAGAAATGACCAGTTTGACCTTGTGAAGTGTGGAATTTTGGGGAGGGGATAGTACTTAACTGAAATTAAGAGCGACTATGGCAATTCTTCTTCAAAGAGCCCAGTTGAATGTCGAGTCCAGTGTCCTCTGGTGGAGGGTGAGCAAGGCACATATACAGTGTTTTATAATCCTGATGGGGCTGCTTGCCAGTTTTATTTATTTTCATCTGAAGAAGCACCAAGATCAACTTTTTTTTTTTCCCCAAATAGGTCAGGCTTAAGAGTTTAGCAAATATACTTTAGTGGCTATGTCATACTTTTTGAAAATTGGAACGCGAAGCTAGAACTAAAAAGTGGATTATGTTTTCATTTAAGACACTACAGTTTGGAAGCCAGGAATCCTGGCACATGCCTGTAATCTCCGCACCTAGGACGCCGAGGCAGGAAGTGGAGGCAGGCTGAGCCGTACAGCACGGTTCTAGCTCAGAAAAGCAAACCAAAGCAAACAAAATACAATGTGAAGTGAAATAAATCAGACACGTGTACATAACTATCACAGTTCCACTTATATGAGAAAGATAAAATATAAATAAGGAACAGAGTAGAAGATAAATAGTAGGAAATAAGGAGATGACATCTGCACAAAAGCAAAGGGATCCAAAAGACAGAGGAGGGGAGGAAGGAAAACTGACTGAAGAAGGACCCGGATGTGACACCTACACGTACCAACTCTCCCTGCAAGGAAGGATTGTTGAGTAACGCAAACTGTAAATATTTTTTTAAGCAAAAATAATAGAGCAAAACTTTTTTCTTTACTTTTTTTTTTTTTAGGATGAATGTTAGTTGTTTGATGTTAAGTGTTCAAGGGGCAAAATTCGCATTATTATTATTATTTTTTTAACTCAGTTTCTATTTCATGCTCCCGTTCTGGCGGGGCAGCCTGCATGCTCACGTCAGTTGGAGTCCTCACCTCCTGGCATTCAGCTGATTCTTGGGCGGAGATGTTGGTTCCCACTTGTCATCTCTAACTTTCCACAGTGGCGGCACCTGTAGAAATGTTCCCCCTTCATTTTATTTCTATAGTTCACTGATCTTCAAAATGATGACTTACTTCTTCCGCAAGGCTTGATCTGATAAGGAGACTATTTTTGCCATTTCTTTGCTGTTAATCACTTTGTAGTTTTTCTTAGTTCGCCAAACTGAAGTGAGTTAAGGTTTTCAATGAAATGTGGAGAATTTCTGATCCTGCCGTTTGTCCTGGACTCCTGAGAGCTGGACAGGACCTGGGAGCTCGGTGAGAGCCATCTCGCCTGCCCGTGAGTAAGCCGTCCGTCCAGGGCTGGGACTGTCCTTGCCCTTCCAGGTTTATGTCCAGGAAATGGAACTCAGACCCCTTCCATTCTCTCAGAAGAACATTGTCTCTGTCCGTTTTTCCTTCTTCTTTTTCATATCCCCAGGTATTTCCACTGTTAGGAAGGAGAGAAAATCTTTTAAATTTTTTAAAAAAGTTGTTTCCTAGGGCCGGGGATTTAGCTCAGTGCTATTACACCTACAATGTAAGCACAAGGGCCTAAGTTCAATCCCTGGTTCCTACACAACAACAACAAAAAATGTTTTCCTGAGAAAATAGACTGAGGAAAGGATTAGACAGAGAAAGATCTAAAGAGAGTGAGGAAATGGGATTTAAAATGCTAAGAAACACTAAATGAACCTATCGCATTTCCAACACGTAGTCAAGTAGAAAAGAAAGTCTTCACTTCTATCCGTTTTCTATAGCAAATGCCACAAATCCACAGACTGAATTTGACCCACTGAAGTGCTTTCGTTTGAACATTTTAAAAATCAGAAAAATTCACATAAAAATCTGAATTTCCAAGTACCATTTGTTGGGAACGTGTACAATGCCCTTGAACCCCTTTCCACATATAAGAAATCAGCTTGGACCCTCGGAGGGCTTCCTCACCCAGCGTGGTGGTACGTGCCTATCATCCCAGCGGTCCGAGAGGAGACAAAAGAATCGGAAGTTCAAGCCCCGCACGGGCAACATAGCAATACTTTGTCCCAAAATATAAAATAAAATTTCAAAAAGGGCCGGAGATGTAACTTAGTGTAAAGACTGTGTTCGATCCTCAGTAGAAGGGAGACAGATGAGTTTCGCCCTCTCTGCTCTCCACATTCTCTGCTGTCTGATATTACTCATCCATGTGGCTCTAGGAAGCATATATGAAAAACTACAGTGAATGTTAAAATGTAAAAAAATGAATACAAGACCTACTACCATTGACCCCCACAGAAAGCTTCCCCTGGCTTCGAACACACTAAGCGTTTTGTTTTTCCACCGTCTGGGGCAGTTCCGGAAGGCCTCTCTCGTGAGTGTCTTCAGTGGTGCCGTGGTGGCTGCCTCAGTGTCCTGACTCTGTTCACGGAGCTTATTTGTCACTTCATTTTGACTCGGGAAGAGCCGGAAGCTGCACAAAGCCAGCTCAAGCGTTAGGTGGAGGAGCATTTCGCACTGTGTGCTTTCATTTGCCAGGAATTGTGACAAATGGCTGATCAGTGTGGGCCGAGCAAAAATATAGTAAATGTTTAAATTCATAACACTTATTACAGTTAAAAATACACAAATGCTCAATGTAAAATAAGGTGAAAGGGGACAATGTTGAGATTGTAACAAAAAAGTAAGGAAACAAATTTTATATATATGGGGGGGTGGTAGGGTGGGTGGGGCTATGGGAAAAAATGAGAATTAAGTTGTGTCTTATACTGGTACAAATCCCCATTATGGTGTGCAATCATGATGTGTATATTTAATGTACCAATAAAGATAATTAAAAAAAATACACATGGCCATTAATCTCCTTCAGAACACTCAGAATAGTCTCTCTGCATTTAAACACACATGTCATTTTCAGCAATGTGTCTTTCACTACAATTTTTTAAAAAGTTAAATATTCACCATATTTTCAACCACTTCTTATGTTCCTAGGCCCAGGATTTTGTCCGTCAAGGAAGACTCTTTACCTCAGGCAAATGATGGACAATAGATAGACAACCTGAATGTGACAAAAATCGGGGAAAGTACTGACTGGTTTCTCAAAAATGCTAAAACATTGTGAGATATTATCATAATTTTATTTTACTAATTTAAAAATGTTTTATCAAGTTGATTTATAAAAATCAGCTCAATCAGAGTATAAGTTATATGAAGTATAATTCGCCAAGTTCAAACACATGATTCAAACCTTCTTCAAATGATTGTATCATTTTACATTTCCATAAGCAATATATGAAAATTGGATTGTTCTAGTCTTGTCATTTGATGTGATTAATATTTTAATTTTTGTTACTCTCATGGTTGCATTGTATCTAATTATTTCTTACTGTGGTTTAATTTTGACTTTTTTGGCTAGTAAAGATATTAAATATTTTTTCAAATGCTTATTTTCCACTTGTATCTCTTTTTTGGGGGGGACTATCTGTGTAAAGTGTTTGTCTATTTTTAAAAATTGAATTATTTTCTTTAGAGCTATCAACACTCTTTATCAGATACACTGTTGCAAATATTTTCTTGTATTTCCTGATTTGTCCATTTAATTTCTTTACGCATTTTGAAAAGCAAAGTTCTTTCTTTGAGGAAGGCTAATTTGCAGACTTTTTGATTTTGTGTGTCCTGTCTTTTTTCTTTTTATCAACCATATTTACGTATATTTTCTTCTAGGAGTTTTCTGGGTTTTGCTTTTAATTACATCTGCAATCTCATTTTGAATTTTTATTTAAAGTGAGGCAAGGGTCAGATTTCATTTTGTACCAGAGGCTATCTGGTTGTTTTCATCCCCTTTGTTAAAAAGACCATCCTTTTCCCTTACTATGTTAACTACATGCACCTGTTGGAAATAAACTGATTACAGATGTATTCTGAATTCTGTTCTGTATCACCAATTTATATATATAGTTAAGTCAATTTCACTTTATTTTGGTTGTGATAGTTTTGGAATAAGTCACTAACATAAGTTCCCCTTTTTATTTAAAAATTCTTTCTTTGTTAACTTCAAAATTTCATTTTGAAATTAAAAAAATAGCAAATTAATATAAATAATATAAAGTGATTGTCTCAACTTGATTGTCTTGGGAGCTGCAGGGATAGGAGAGTTCTGTTTGGAAGGCTCACGGAGCGGGACCGGGCTCACCGTGTCTAGTTCTTTGTTCCTTCTTCCGCTGCTCTGCTCTGCTTCGATGGATTGAAGGTCTGTTTGGCTGTGATTTTCTGCCATGATGTCTTTCCCTTGTGCCAACCATGGACTGAATTCCCTGAAACCTTGAGCCAAATTAGTCTGCTCCTTTCAACTGTTGATATCAGGGGCTGTGTCCCAGTGATGAGAAGGCTGATGTAATCATTTTAGATAGCATAGATACACTAGCTATACACTTTAGCTGTATTTTACATTTTCTTATAGACTTTAAAGAGTGCATATCAGGCCGGGGAGTTAGCTCAGTGGTTCCGGCACCTGTCTTGCAAGCGCAAAGGCCCGGGTTCGAACCCCAGTAACCACATACCTATACTGGGCGTGGAGACTCACCCCAGCAGCAACCAGTACCACATACCACAGTGCCGGGCATGGTGGCTCACGCCTGTAATCCCAGCACTTGGGAGGCAGAGGCAGGAGGATTGCTGTGATGTGAGTCTGAGGCTGAGCTCAGGGCCAGCCTGAACCACAAAGCGAGACCCTGTCTCAAAAAAACCTAAAAAAAATAAAAAATAAAAAATAAGTAAAGAGTGCATATCAGTTTCTGCTGAAAGTCTAACTATAATTTTTACTGAAAATATATTGGCTCTACAGATTAATTTGAGGAGCATTGACATCTTAAGAAATCATGCCATATCAACGTGCCTATTTATCTGTCTATAAATACATACATATAATTATATATACATCATAAGACATATGTGGTGAATTGCACTGATTTTTCAGAATTTGTTTTAAATTTCACTTTTATTAGTACGTGTTTGCAGTGCATAATAATTACATTCACCCTGAGGAGCGGGTACATGTACAGGACATATTTTAATATGTTTTATACCTCTCCTTTCTTCCATCCTCCTCCTCCATCTTGTGGTTGCCTTTTCCATGTGCAAAGGATTTATTTCTATTTCCTTTCTGGAAACAAGTACCTTTTCTGTATCTTTTTGAGATGATTCCTCATGTGAGCACATGTGTGTGTTTTACTACTATGCTGAATTATATTGGCTGATATTTAAGAGTTAAACTGATCTTCTGTCTGTGGGATAAACTCCACTTGATCCTTAGATATTATTCTTTTTATCTACTTGTAGGATACAACTTACTACAGTTCTCTTAAGGAGTTTTTTATTCCTCTTTTTTATGAAGGATTGTGATTCATGGTTTTCTTCCAATAACTTTGGCTGTATAAAATGAATTCAGAACCATTTCTTCTGCATCTATTTTCTGGGAGACTTTGTTGAGTGAATATTTTTATACCTTATATATTTTCAAGAACTCACTAGGGAAGGCACTGGACATGGAGTTCCCATTGTGACAAAGTTTTGTGACATTAAAGGATATAGGGCTGCTCAGTTTTGATAATTTACCTTTCATGGAATTTGTCCATTTCCTCTAAATTGATATATGTGTGCTATAAAATAATTTGATTTTTCTTTATTGTTATTTTAATGTACAGACCATATTGACATCTCACATTCCACTTCTATCATTAGTAATTTGTATGTCTCTTTTTGTCTTGGCCAATTCAGCTACTTGATTAATTTTATTAATATGTTTGAAGATCTAGCCTCTTATTAATTTTCCTAAATTGGTATTGCTTTTCCTTTTCCTTTTATCTTTATTATTTCTTTCTTTCTTCAAACTTGACTTTTAATTTATTCTTTTTTTTGTTTATTAAATTAGAAGCTTAGATCTAATGTATGAACAAAGGTATAAAATATATGTGGAATAATATATCTTTTTTGGATGACATTTCCACCTAAATTAATCTATAAACACTGCTTTGGCTGTGTCTCACTTATATTGATATAATATGTTCTCATTTTCATTTAGTAATAGTATTTTCTAATTTTTCTTGTGATTTCTTTCTGAGTCATAGGTTATTTGGAAGAAGGTTATTCAATTTCAGTGTGTGTGCGTGTGTGTGTGTGTGTGTGTATGTGTATGTGTGTGTGTGTGTGTGTGTGTGTGTGTGTGTGTGTGTGTGTGTGTGTGCTTTGGGAATCCAATCCAAAGACATTCTACCCTTGAGCTACATCCCCAGTGCTTTTTATTTTTTATTTTGAAATAAGTCTTTCACAGTTACTTATGCTGGTACCATCTTGTGATCCTTCTGTCTCTACCTTTGTAGTAGCTGGGATTATACTCATGAAAATATTTGATGTTCCAGATATTTCATTGCTATTGACTTTTAATTTTAATTCTGTTATGGCCAGGCAATTAACTTTATATATGAATCTGTTTAAATGTATTGTGATTAGCTGGGTTTGGTGGTGCACACCTGCAATCCTCTCATTCTGGGATGCTGGGGCAGGAAGATCACAATTAGAGTCTAACCTGGGCAATTTAAGGAGTTAGGGAGACTCTCTCAAATTTTTAAAAAATTTTAAAAGAAGTATGGGGATGTAGTTTAGTGTTAAATTCTTGGTACAGAAAAATAATAAATAACTTTATTTGAGACTTTCCATATAGTCCAGTACCTGATCTGCTTTAGTGAGTCTTTCACATACATTGCAAAGCAAACATATTCTTCTGTGGTTGGTTATAGTCTTTATGCATATCAGTTAGATCAAGGTATATTACAGTATTTTAGTGATTTTCTGTGTACTTATTCTATTCAGTAATGGAAAGAGGAGAGCTGAGATCTCTAGCTAAAATTGCCAAATGTTTTAGCTTTCTTCCACATGTATTAATTTTACCCTGGGTGTTTAGAAGCTCTGTTATGAGGTCTTAATATTGTCATGTGTTCTCTCTTCGATGGCTCCTTTATCATTATAAAATGTTCATTTTGAGCCCTGGTAATATTCCTTCATGTGAAGTCTGTCTCATTGGATAACATATTAGACTCTCCAGCTTTCTTTTCGTTACTATTTACATGGTATTTATTTGCATGTCTACCTTCATGGTTGTGCCTTTACATCTCACGTGTATTTCTCCAGTGTTTTTCTTTTATCTTAAATCCAAGGTATGAATCTTCAATGTAATTAATGACATGGTTGAGTTTAAATCTCTCATCCTTGTATTTTTTAAAAATGATTTGTGCTGTCTTCTCATCTATTGAGTTACTATCTGTACACTTTTCTTTTAGTCCTAGTGGTTGTTCTAGGGAATAAAATTTATATATCACACTCTCTCATCATATCACTTCACACACATTGAAAGAGTATTTTAACATTATTGTCATACATTTTAAAAAAATTGAAATCTTTATTGGTATATTACATATACACATCATAATTGTACTCAACAGTGAGAATTTGTACCAGTGTATGACACAGCTTAATTCTCATTTTTCCCATAGCCCTGCCCACCCTACCACCCCCAACCCCTATATACATAAATTTTGATTTCTTTCTTTTTTGTTATAATATCACTATTTCCCCCCTTTACCTCATTTTGCTTTGAGTATTTTCTATTTCACAATATGTAACATACATTCTAGAACTCATTTACACCTTTATTTTCTCATTCCAGAGAAAAGATGCGATATTTACACATCTGTGACCTATTTATTTCACTTCTGAGGATGTCTTCCAGATATGTCCATTTAAGTATATATGATTCAAACTTATCATTTTTTTATGGCAGAGTAATACTCGGAGCTCCTGGGGGACCAACCAGGATTTGTCTGTATTGTCATACATTTTATCTCTTCATATTTTGGGAAGCTGTAAAAGAAAATAAAAAAGAACAATCTATTTCCCTGAACACTTTACCTCTAGTCATCAAAGCAGTGTGTGTGTGTGTGTGTGTGTGTGTGTGTGTGTGTGTTGTACACACAAAAGAATTATCTGGGGGGCATTGACTGCATGTCCTAGAATTAACTAAATTCTATTACTATTTTCCTGTAATTAGCATGAGACCTCACAGGTTGAGGTCAGTCCTAAGAGATTATCCTTCATTGTAGATACCAGGCACAAGTCCCAGTTCCACCAGTACTTTTGACCAAATATAAAGACAATATGAAGACACCCAAGATCATATCCTTAGGTTGGGTTATCAGTTAGTGAGGCTTGCAGAACTCAGGGAAACACTACTCAAATTTTCCCACTGATATAAAGAACAAATTAGAGGTGATGCAGAAGCACAGGCAGATGGAAGAGATGCACAGTGTCAGCTGAGTGTTGGGACGAAGCATGGACTTCCCACGACCCCCGGGACCGACAGCCCTTCAGGAACTTCTCCACCTTCAGTGACTGGAACTTCTTCGAGCCCCAGACGACAGGGGGTTTATGGAGGCTTCGTTATGTAGATGTGATGGTTAAATCATTGACGGGGGCTGAAAACCTCACCTGTCGAAGCAAAAAATGCTCTTGGTGTCTTCTAACTACAAAGGTTGTAGGCGCTCTGTCTCCAGGGTGAGGAACAGGAACCAAATATATGTATTTCATATTATATCCCCAAACCCCAATAATATATTGTAATTGATTTTTGCTTAATCAAGTCTCTTTTAAGGAAATTAAAAGATCAGAGAAAATATCTTATTTTTACTCACTTATTTACCACTTGTACTTTTTAACTCCTTTATGCAGTTACATTTCCCTCTGGTATAACTTCTATCTTTCTCTATAAAGAACTTCCCATAACGTTTTTTGTATCATCAGCCCTCCATGCGGGGGTTCTGTATTCTTAGTTCCATCAAATCAAGAATCAAAATATCAGGGAAAAGTTGTGTCTGCGCTGAACTCACGAAGATTTTCCCTTATACAATCCAGCATCACAACTCTTCACACCCTGTGTTATATTAATATTCTAAGTAACACAGAGACGATTTGAAGGAGGCAGGAAGATGCACGCAAATTATCCTGTGCCCTTTCCAGTCAGGGACCCGGACACCGGTGAGTTTCAGCATTCCTGGGAGTTCTGGACCCCGTCTTCTGAGGAGATTAGGCAATGATCGTAGTACATTCTAATAACATCAGTTTCCATCAGTATTTATTTGTCTGAAGAGGGCTCTATTTTGGTCTCATTTTTTTTTTAAAGATTTTTTCCCTCTAAATGTATTGTTTGTTTGTTTGTTTTCTTTCATAATTTTAAAGATTTATTTCTGCTTGTAAAATTTTTTTGGAGAGTTCAGCTTCTTCTGGTCCTTTCAAGATGTCACTCCACTATCTTCCTCCGTGTCCAGACTGTTTTTTCAGTACTAAGAGTGAGGACTGCACTTCACACAGGGCTGGGGCAGGCCTCACGCTCGGTGATCTCCCTGCCCAATTCCTTAGTTTTTTATTGGAAGATTTTATCCTCTTGGTTATATCGTCCTGTCCAAATCTCTCTCTCTCTCTCTCTCTCTCTCTCTGACTTCTTGTAAGATTTGCTGTTTATTTCTTGTTTTCAGCATTTTGATTACATCGTGGCTTGTTATGTCCTTATTAAATTCTGATTATCTTACTATGTTAATCTGTGTGATTTTTCTTTAGTTTTATTCTGCTCGATTTTTTTTTACTTCTTGCATTTGCCATATATATTTTCCACTAATTTACAAAATTCATGATGATTATTTTTTAATGTTTTCCTCTCTTTCCCTGTTACTCCAATTGAGTATAAGTTAGCTTTTATAGTATGTTCTTATTGATAACTGAGACCGTATGAATTTGGGGCAGTATTTTTCTGTTTATGATCAATTTTGGCTAGTTTCCACTGCCCGCATTCAGGTTTGTTGTGCTTTTCTTCTTCTGTTGATCTTTCTTCTGCTGTTTAATTTGGTAATTTTCATTTCAGATATTAATATTCATTGTTTTGTTGAACTTAAAATATCTTTATTTCTTTATTTGATTTGCTCATGTTTTCTACTTCATCCCAATTATGTAGCTGTTATAATAGGTGCTTTTTTTTTTAGGGTAATTCTTTCAGCTTTGTCATACTATTTATTTGCTTTTCTTAAAATATCTATTAATTGCTCCTTATCTCAGCGTGCGGATATGTTCTTTGGAACCTTTTACATTGCGAATTTGACTTTGCTGGGTGTTTAGCTTTGTTACATTCCTTTAGAGAGGGTTGAACTTGGTTTTGGTGCATGGTTAAGCTACTGGCGACCAGTTTCATCCTCCAGCCCTTGTATTTAAGCTTTGCTCAAAATTTCAGAGCAGCTGTTAGCTGAGATGAGGTTAGCCTGGGGCAGACGCTTCTGATACTCAGATACTCCATTGCTTCTCTACTCTGGCAAGTGGGAATTATTCTTAGCTCTGTGTGAATGATGGGCACTGTTTTGTATACTGTTTTCTTTTATTTCTTTCCTCAGTCTTGAGAAGTTTTAGTTCATGCATATGCAGTTCAATATGTAGCCAAAGCTTAGAGATCTTCTGCCGATCCTCAGAACTCTGTCTGTTCAGATGCCTCCTGTATGGTAATTTCCCCCACAAATTCTAGTTGGATCGTCTTCTGCAGATGCCTGTCGCTGTCATCTGATCTCGCTGTGACTTCTGGGCTCTGTTTAGATCCCTCATCTTGGATCCAAACCCAGGAAGTGCTTCCAAGTGAGAAGCTGGAACAATCAGCCTCAGTTCTGATTTCTTTCTTTCAGGAATGACAGGTCGTATGTCGCCTGTTATCCAATATCCGAAAACTTTTATTTCATATATTTATCCACTTTCCTGGTATTGATGATTGGAGAGCAATTCTCATAGCAGTTAATCCTTCAAGAGTAGATAGTCCTTGTCAAAATGTTTAAAATTCTGTTCATGTTCTTTAAGGATAACTGTTACCATTTTTTTGTACTTTGCCAAGTGTCTATGAATTTAGCAAAATTATTGTATATTTTACACTGTAGTTTTGTTCATTGCTTTTAAAACTTAACATATTTCTTAATAGAGGCTGTCCTCTGTCATCTTTATAATTTAAGACAGATGATGATATAGATTATTAAAAATTTAAATAATTCTAAATTAATTTCCAGTGGTCTGTGGACTGCATTATGTGACTCGTGGATATGGCAGAATTATCTTACCATTATATCAATGGTATGAAAGTCCTTCCTACCAGGAGCCTTAGTCATAAGAAAAAGAGGGTCCACATCCGTGAAGCATGCTTAACAACATCAAAGTATGCTTCCTACTACTGGTTCTTTATATCCGTGTTTGCAGGGACAAGTCTGAGCTGTGCTCGCTTGTAGGGAAAAGCCTTAAAGTTAAAATATGTTTTAGCCATAGTCAACAAAGGACAATGTCTGATCTTCTCTTTTGGTACTGGGGATCGAATGTGTATACTTTTAATTCATAAAGAGTTTAATACCTCTCAGTTTTCATAAAAAACACCTTTTCACTGGAAAACTTGAATCAGACTTGGTCCTTTCAACATGGTTGCCAAACTCTCACTGTTACATTATCAAAAGTCAGATTATGAATTTGCTTCAATCTTGTTAAAATGGAGATTTTAGTAATTTGTTCTCATTTACCAATATTTGAAAGAAATCTGGGCTATCGTCTTCCTGAAAATGTTTGTTGGTCACACTGAAGGGCCAGATAAATGTGATGATAATGAGTGAAATTCCTTCATTATTTGAAACCATACCGATCAGATTTGCAAATTGTTACAGAAAATTCATATCATCTAAGGTCAAGCATTTGTTGGAAGAGGTCCACTGTTAAGTGAGTTTGAGAAACAGTTCTTCTGATGTCTATTTCATGAATACTCATCATGCATGTCAGTACTCTGAGGAATTCTGCAGTAAATAAACTTGTTTAGTTTTCATTCAACATTTTCCACACTTAAGCACCGCTTTCTGGGCATGAGCCTCTTTTTTCAGTTGTATGTTTTACTAGTAGGTGGGTGCATTGCTTTATGACTACGTTCGTTTGGGGTGTTGGTACACGTACATACACCACGTCACCCTTCTTCCATCTCCTTCCCTTCTCCACCTCTTGATCTCTTTCCTATTTGAACAGAATGTATCTCCCTACTTCCTATTATATTTTATTTTGCACTTTCTTTATATTTCAAGTTTCATGTATTAGAGAAACCCTGCAGTGTTTAAGCGTGGGCGGCTGATTTATTTCAAATAACACTGTGGCCTCCACACGCATCCATTTTCCTGTCAATGACTCAACTTTATCTTTCTTTATGGCAAAATATACTCCATTGTATGTAAATACCACGTTGTCTTTATCCATTCATCTGTTGATGGACATAAAGGCTGCTTCCAAGATTTAGTTGTTATGCATTCTGCTACTACGACATGAGTATTCATATGGCATTGTAATATGATATATTTAACCCTTTTTGGAAGATACCCATAAAGGGAAGAGTTGGCTCAAGTTGAATTTTTAGTTTTGGTTTTTTGAGTACTTTTTATACTAATTTCCATTATAACTGTATTACTTTATGGAATGTAAACAGTGGAGAAGTGTTCCATTTCCTCTCAGCCTTGCCAACATTTGCTATGCTTTGATTTCTTGACGATGGCCATTCTTTCTGGAGTAAGATGCAATCTCAGTGTTGTTTTATTTTGTGTCTCTCTGATGGCTAGCCATGTTGAACATCTTTTGGTGTGTTTATTGGCCATTTTTACTTCTGATATATGCCTCTTCATTTCAGTTGCCTACCTTTTGAATGAGTCTGTTTTGGGCAGGAGAGTCTAGGTTTTTTGATTTTTAAAATATTAGTCTTCTGTCTGACATACAGCTAGAAAGACTTTTCTCCTCTTCTGTAGGATGTCTCTTGACTCAATTGTTTTCTTTGGTGTGCAGAAACTTTTTACTTTGATATGATCCTATTTGAGGATTTTGATACTGTTGTATGCTGTTGAAGCGTTTCCGTGAATATCTTTTTTTAAAAATCCAGATCTTTATTGATACATTCCATATACACATCATGGTCACATTCAGCATTGAGAATTTGTACCAGTATATGATTTGACACGACTTAGTTCTCATTTTTTCCCATTCCCCTACCCACTCCACAACTCCTCACCTCCTGTATACATAGGTTTTGTTTCCTTTTTTAAAAATTATCATCACATTAGTTTTCCCCTTGTTACTTACCCTTACACCCCATTTCCTTTTAAATATTTTCTATTTCACAATATCTACTCTATATTCTAGAACTCATTTACATCTTCATTTTCTCATATCAGAGAAAACATACAATATTTACACATCTGTGACCTATTTATTTCACTTAAGAAGATGACAATGAATATCTCTTAACATTCTTTGAGACACTAGTACTCCACAAATTACAGTTTCAAAGATATTGCCTAAATAATGCTGACATATATTATGTGTTAGATATGTAGCTATATCTGGACCCATAAATCTATATGTAATGTTAAAGAAAAGATATTTGAAAATATGGTAATTTTTCTCCAATCATAGATTTAATTGAACTCAAACAATAATTTTGAGATACAAAATTTTACAGCAATATCTCTCTTTAGAGTAAGAGTGTTTCAAAGTGTTATACAGAAAACCAAACCTTATAAGGCATCTTGGACAAAAACTAAATTGAATCTTATAAAATAAACTTTTGATTGACAAAAGCATAAGTGGATCAGAAACATATGGAATAAATTGCTTTCAAATTTAGGCGGATGCATAAAATTTGAGAAATAGCTTAAAATGAGCTTTGACAAGTTGTGTTTTAGGTTTTGCTAAGTAAGATGCTAACATGTCGAGGATGTGTTTGGTCCTCAGAGAGAAGTCACCCACTCCTACTTTCACATTCCACAAAAGAGTTAGCAAAAGAACGTTTGTGTTTGGAAGACTCTTAACAGCACTCACATACCACAGAACAAGTTCTCTAAAGGCAGTGATATCTATTCACAACCTTTCCTCATAGTTTGTCAGAACTACTTACCTACCTACTAATCTGCCAGATATATAGACGTGATGCTTTTCATTCAGTTTTGGTGACAAGTAGAAATAAAATGATTTTTAAAAAAGCTATCATTCCTTTAGGTACTTCTTACTTCAACTCTTTGATGCTTAGTCTAAGTACACAGCTCTAATAGTTATTTACTTGTCTGTGCAAAGCAATAACCAGTGAAGTAAACAACCCTATGGATATAGAATGTGTTAACTTGTGTTTACTCTGCTGGGTTCAAAGCAGTAGAGCAGAAAACATTGTAATTCTGCAAAAACACTTCCTCTTGCCTTTTATAAAGTCTACGGTCTATAATAGAATTTTTAAATAAAGTAGTAAGAATTACAGTAAATTATCTATACTTGATTAGTTTTTATAACCATGGTATCTTACAATTATCTCTAACATATTCACAGGAAGTAATATTAAGTTTAGTAATAGTACTAGAAGGTGAATGTTTGGAGCAAGGAGTTGATGGATGGTCTGGTATTAGTATTTGAGAAGATTAAAATGTGCTTTTCCTGCTATGAACAAAAAAGTAAAGTAAGATCACCTTCACTATATACAGATCTTTATAACTGTAAGAGATGTTTGGAATATTGGTGGAGAGAAAAGGAATATACTGGTAAATACAAACTCTATTCTCTTAGTAAGAGTTTCTGTCGTGTTCAACTTTATGATGCCTCCCAGAAAAGAGTATAATCTAACATATATCCCATTACTGTCAAGAAACCCTGGATAAAATTTACTCTTAGTCTTATACAATTTTACATATTTATAGCTCCGGAAGTACTAATTCTAACGCGGAAATGTAATTTTTTAGTATATGGAATTGTTCTCATATATTTTTATAAGTAACTTAAAAAATACTACTTATTCCATCCATTTATAGTACAATCATAAAAAATCTATAGAGAATAGAATACACATATGAGAATCCTAAGCTCTAGTAGAAAGTCTGATTCATACCTGACCATTTGCTGTGATGCTTAATTTTATGTGTCAAGTTGATTGGGCCACAAGTTGCTCAGACATTTGGCCAGACTTCCTTGTGAGTGTCTCTGTGAATGTATTTATGGATGAGATGAACATTTGAGTTGGTCAGTTAAATAAAGCAGATGACCTAGGTGGGCTTTGTATAGTCAAGGGCCTGAATAGAATTGAAAAGACTGAAAAAGAAAGAAGTCTTCAGACCTGCCTGGTTGAACTGGGACACTGGCCTTTTCTTACCTTTGAACTTGAACTGAAACATGAATTCTTGGATCTGAAACCCGCCAACTTGTAGGCTGGAAGTCACTTGGCTGACTCTCCCGTCTCTCCTCCGGGATCTGCAGATGACACGTAACCTGTCTTTCCATTACACCTCTCCTGTTGGTTCTGTGTCCCTGAAGACACACCTGTTAGCTGACACACCTGCTTTCCTGTTCTTTTCATCAAGCTCAGAGCAGAACCTGTGCAGCTCGCACACTCTAGCTGTCGGGCTGTGACACAGAGACACTGCCACATTCAGTCACTGTGGAGCCTTAACAAAGAAAAGAGATGTGAGACCAGCCAGTGTCTCTGTGTGTATTTCATGATAAAATATTGGAGAGACATTGAACTTTCTCTCAACTTTTTTCACACTATCCAACACTTTCGGTGATTTATACCCCACAAAAAGGCAGGAAAGCACTTTGAATTTAATAATGGTCTAAAATGATGAGATTAGATTGTTTTAGAAGTTGTGGTAAAGTCTGTTACACCTTCCCCACTCGAATATCTCTTTCCTACCTCTCAATGTCTTTGGGGGGAGGTGGAAAGGAAGGAAGGGGAAAAAACCAAAAAGAAAACAGGAAAAAGTGGAAAGAATGGTTTGTGAAGGAGGAGGGGGAAAGGGCTGAAGAGAGGGGAGAGGAATGAGGATAAAGAGAATCAAAATACATCGTGTACAAGTGCTCTTTCCTGTAATGTGTGTGATCCACAAGGATGAGAAATAAACAAATCTGTTATAAGCAGGACCCAGCAAGCATTTTCTGTCAAGGGACAGATCATCAATGTTGTTAGTTTTGTGGATCACAGCGTCTGTATTTCAACTCTACCGTTACTCTTTCTGCTAATCAGCGCTGTCCTTGCTGTGCAGATATCATACTGAGTCTGTGTGCCAATAAAATTTTATTTACAAAAAATAGGCAGTCGGTCAATTTTTGCACATCTCACTTTCAGACTGGAGGGTGCTAAGCTGTGCTATACTACCTCTTACTGTAACTGCTGTTTGCCAAGCATGACTCTCTTAAGGTTCTATGTTAAGTGTCTGGGTTCAGTCTTAGAAGAAAGTCTATCTTCTCTTCCCAAAGTTCAGAACAAGATGCTAGAGATTCCTTAGATCTTTGGCAAGGACAGTGAGAAAAGATGAAGATTTAATCCTAAAAAAATTAAAAGTTAATGAAGACATTGCTCAGTTCAGCCATCAATCTGTCTTTGTCAGATCAGCTCCCTTGCCTGGAAATAAATTCAGTCCACACTGAGATTTTATTCAACACTGTATTATATAAATTTGTCTTTGAAAAAGTTTATTTTTCTTTTCTTATGAAAGCTTCTGGTAGTATTGAAACTGCAAAGCTAGGCATGGGAGGGGGCATTAAAATTAGGGAAAACATCAGTAGTATGACAAAGGGGTCCCCAGGACCTGGTCCCCACAGCCCTGCCGAATGGTGGGCAGGAACATTAAGTCGTTTGTCTTCACAGCCCTTCCCTGCTGCTCCCGTTACAGCCTGTGCTGCACCCCTGTCATGTCAGCGGGGCATTAGGGTCCCCCAGGAGTGTGGTCCCTGCTGTGAACTGTGGCTTCCCGGCATCGAGCTTGTGTGCTCTTTAGGAGAATGTAATATAACAAAAATAGAAATGAAGCACACAATGAATGTAATGGATTGATATCAATACAAAACTCTCCCCACTCTGTGAAAACATTGTCTTCCACTAAGCTGGTCCCTGGTGCTCACAAAGTTGGTGACCACTGTTGTGACTCATGAAAGTGTGTATGTTATTTAGGGTTCTCCAGAGAAACTTATGAGATGGATATGGAGAGAGAGAGAAAGAGAGAGAGAGAGAGAGAGAGAGAGAGAGAGAATATGGTAGCAATAAGAAAATCCCAATGTAAGCCTTTCTCATCTTCTCTTTAAGATTAGAAGTTCCTTTTCTGTTTTTCAGAAACTGATGTGATTCTTTTTTATAATGCAAATTATTTATCAGCCGTCCAGTGTGTGTGACATCGGGGTCTTCCATGGAGGAGTCAATGGTGAGTTAGACATGCTGTCCTGAGGAGGTTACAATGTTGTTGACAGGTAAACGCATAGACGATTTTCATACTGTGCATTACATGCTAAAGCACCCCTGGGCGTGAAGAGCTATGGGACCTCAGAGGAAAGATATCTACTCATACTTTGGGAGCTATAGAAGACTTCCTGGGCAGAGAGAACTCTACACTGACTGATGAAGAGCAGCTTAGCCGGACAAGAGCCGAGGGACCTGTTAAAGGCAGAGGGAATGTCAGGGATAAGGAACGTGGTTGCAAGCTCATGTGATACTTGTCTGAGCTCCTCTCTCCAGTGAGTTGAACTCAGCAATCCTAACATCAGGCATTTTCAAAGAAAAGAAGCCTTTTGTTGGGGGCCATGAACCAAAATGAAATGATGAAGTGTTAATCACCATGTGACATCTAGTAACAAGATAGTACTTGCTCACAGCTAGAGTATTTTCTCCATCGGAATAAATACCTGAAGGAAGGGAAATGAATAAAGGAATAATGGCCCTTTGTGGTATATTGGACACATTTTTCGTTACCAGTTCTGCCAGAGGAAGTCACTGGATTTAGTTGGGTTCAAATCTCTTCATTCTCCAAATTTATTTAGGCTTAATTGACAAAGAAAACTTGTTTGTATTTGAGGTGTACAAAATGATGTTTTGCTACATGTTTATGTAGTCAAAAGATTACTATGAACAATGTATGTGTCCCTCTGCTCACATAGTAACCACTAAATCCTCCACACATATATAAGACCATGGAAATTTCTAGTAAAACTTCTGTAGTGCTCATTTTAGGTCATAGTGTCCAACTTGCCATGTGCTTCGTAGTCTGTGACCTTGAACTACTTTGTCCCCTAAGATGTTTTGACATTATCCTGGGCAAGAAAATGACAAGTGGGTCCCTTCCTCCTGCAATATGATGAGCAGAGTGAGCAGGCTGACACTGGGGGCAGTGACCCAAACTAGGTATCTAGATGAGAAAGAAAATGACCTAAACCAGGACAAAAATCAATATAAATGAAGCAAACTAGATGATTTGCAAGAAATGCAGAGGAATAAAATAAGTAAATATTAAGAGAATAAATAGGTCTTAGTTTCTTCACTACAGTGGATTGGCATGGTGGACGAGGGACAGTAGCTGAGGTTGGTGGTCAGATGTGACTCCGACAGTGTAGTGGTAATTTCTCCTGTACAAAGACTGACAATGTAAGAGACGGCATGAGTGTCAAGTAGCTCTTAAACAGCAAGCACCTACTAGGTGGGCTTGCCATCTTTCTATAGATTCATGTAGACAATGAGCTCAGGTAAAACTAGCTTATTTTTCAAAGCAAAATAGGTAGCATGTTCTTTGTGTTTGTAAAGATTCTCCACATCCCATAATTCAAGTTCCAGGTGGAAGCTGTGCGCTCTATGGATCTGTGTCCTCCCAGCCCTCTGAGAAGCTGCCAGCAAATTTTCCCAGCCTTCTCCTGGAGATGACATAGTTGTTACCCTAGTCATGAAACAGATGTGCACTCTAACTCGGAGAGATGCACCATCTCTGTTCTGAGACACATGAACACCATGGACAACCACCTCCCACCAGCAGTGTAATGGCTCCATATTGAGTTTGAATTAACTAGAATATCTAAAGGCACATCTCAGTAGACAATAAATGGTTTGCAGTGTTACTATATGGTGTTTATAGACACAGGATTAAGAATTTATAAACTTTATGTTAAAATGATGGTGGTGTAGTCATTTGTAAGATAGTTACAGCAAGCATTTGCTGTGCTGCCTAATTAATCACCATGATAACATTAATATGTGTTAGATTTATCATTTTATTCATTACAAACTAATCTTAACCTTGTGTTGGTTGTGTGGTCTCATGTTCTGCTAATAATCTCAAAAAATCTAGATAGCAGGGTACTGGCCTTGTAACTGTGACTGTTGCTTGCTTTTGGTTTGAGCAGCCATCTTCAGGCTCCAGTAGAACACTTGCTTATTTACCATGTCAACAAAGACACTGTCTGCGCAGTACAGAAGCACCTCAAATACCTGAAATATATTGGTTATGTAATTTAATGGAAAACAGACACCAAGGGTAAGAGCCTACCACTCTATGCAGCAGTCGGAAGTAATAAACCTTTGAAGCTCCAAACTGGACTAGTGGTTTCAGAAAGAGACTAGCCAAGTCTTTTGAGAAACTTAAGACCTTCTAAGATACATGGTAATAGCTGACGGGGTTTGCTCTGGGAAAGCCCAGGAAGTCTTTGAACTTGCTACGCCGTGTGGTGAGACGGCTCACCCCAAGCAATGCACTGCGGTTCCATTGCATAGTACACTAAGGGAATGTGCTCAGAAAAAGTGAATTCTGGGCTGAATGTGTGAAATGGCTTGATTATTTATGAAGCCAGTGACCGGTATCTCTTGGATGTTGCTTATTATCTGTGATTGTTTATTGAGGGGTTCTGTCTGTTTTTTAATGACTTGGAGAAAACAAATGGTATTACTAGTTAAAAACACTTTCTTTTAGAGAGTATTCCATAGGAAAAAAGAAAGTTCTTTCTCCTTACTGACTAATTTTTCCTTTTCGGAGCCAACAACTTTATTTTTTTTTAATTTTTTTTAAAGATTTTT